>VUQH01090092.1:4472-14792 GCA_015106775.1 Etroplus canarensis | reverse complement strand
TCCGTGATTAATTCTGTGAGCCCATCAATGTCCTCTCCCTGCAGCTCACAGAATACCTGCCAGTCAGTCACTTCAAAACAGCTTTTTAAAGTTTGTCTGCATTTGTAAACATTGATTAGTTTGCAGGACAAGAACTCTTGAACAAGATTTCTGTTATCCACTATCTGGTTATCCTGGCTACACTGGAAGACACTAAAAATTAGAAGTCAGCAGACCGGTCAATGGGTTACCAGACTGAATGTAGGGTGGTGTGGATTCAACTATTATTTGGCCTCTATTCTCTTCCTGTAAATGATATAAGCGATATTCAGCATGGGGATAAACATTAAACCTGTTTATAGTTTTATGCTTTTGGTAGAAACAAGTTAATTCTTGAGAATAACCAGGACATATTCTCTTGTGTTTTTATTGTTTTGTATTTTGAGATTTTAAAGTGAAATAGGAAACTTTTTGGGAAACACATTTAGCTGATTTTAAAAAAGAAACCTTGGTGTTCATTTTCAGTTGCTTTTCTGACAAATGCACACTATGTGCCTGAGGGACACATCTGTGTTAATAGTCACTAACTTTGTCAGCATTTTCTTTGGTGCTAAGCAAAGAATGGGCAGAAGGCTTCTCAAGGTTTTTCAAATTTAGTTTCTTGTATTCAACATTTTTGCTTGAGTGAGAGAAATGTAATCAAATCTTTAACAAATAAACCCAGTGACATCCTCAATGTTGTCTGTATGGTTGGATTTCAGATAGGGTAAAATATTTTTAATTAATTTGGTTAAACTGCCCCATTTATTTATTTTTAATAAATCCATGTTTCCTAATGATAACATCTGCATAACACATTTCTGTGTAATGAGTGTCATACTGATGTTTTTATGGTTTGTCTTCAGGAAGCAAAGGTCATGGTGGTGCCTTGTCCAAGTGTCCAGCCCATAGAAGAAGCCCTGGAAGACTGCACTCGCAATGTGATCCCTGTTATAGTCTATGCCATCAGGCAGGACTCCCTCAGCCCACAGCACGTGGCACAACTCTGGAAGGTCAAAGAAATGCTCTCCTTTCCCATCTGTTTTGTCCGTATCCCTGATACTGTACCAACAGCCTCCCCAGAAAGTGGCCACCGTGCAGAGAAGGAGAAGGACAAGGAGAAGAGTCCCCTTCACAAACAACTACTGTCCCTTGGCTTCCTGAATAGCGTGACAGGAAACTGTTCTTGTGGTGTCCCTACACAGATGCCTACACCAGGCTCCAAGCCTCAGAACATGTTGGGTGAATCTTTTGAAAGACTGCATCGGTTACTGGTACCGTTTGCACGCCAAGTGCTTCAAAACCAGCAGGTAGAGGCTGCCGATTTGCTCAATGGACTTCACTGTCGATGTCTAGATCTTTTCATCAACCAGGTAAGACAATAATGCTTCTTAGTATAATTTTTAGTTTGTGTGTATTGGGTCATACTTATGTTGCTGTTCTTACTGCCACTGAATGATTTATTTGGGCTCTGTGTGCTTTGACCCTATATGACCCTGGAAAAGAAATCCCAGCAGACCTTTGTCCTTTGTACCTCATTTCCCGCAGGCTTTTGACATGCAGAGGGACCTACAGATAACGCCACGCAGGCTGGAGTACACCCGTGAGAAAGAGAGTGAACTCTTTAACTCTCTTATGGCCATTGCTAATCGCAAACAAGAAGAAATGAAGGAGATGATAGTGGAGACTCTCAGCAGCATGAAAGAGCAGTTACTGGAGGATGCGGCCAACCTGGAGTTTACAGGTGCGCGAATGAGAACCCTGGAGAAATGCCACAAGACAGCTGGAAGGTTTTTCATGTTAAAGCAGAGATTATCTCAGTTTTTGTGAAAAGTGGAGTGCATAAAACATTAGCAGAGTAGCAGTAATCTGATCAAGCTTGTGTTTCCGAGACAATCAGATCACATCTGCCAGAAGTTCACATTAGTGCTACTAAAAGAAAAATGAAAACTACTGTTAACAGCATGAGAAAATATCACCACAATGATTAATGAAGCATCAAATTATTAATTTGCACCACACTTCAACTGCAGTTGTTCTGTGCATCCAAATCGCCAAATAATTTTTACTTTTTTGCCATTCATTTGTTTCAGTGTAGTGCACACACTAATTTCTAAATAACTTGCAAGGCTGCTGTTCATATCAGTATTGTACAGAATGCATTGTGACATCATCTGTTTATGATACTGTAGTTTCCATGTTTGTGGCCAACAAATGTGATTTATTGATTTCAACGGTTTTCTGTGATTTGGCTCTGCTGCTGTTTGACGTAATCAAGCAAGATAATGTGGTGGGTTTTTTTAAAATTTTTTATTTAGTTTTACATGCTTATTATACTTAGAAATTCTTCTTATTGGCTAAAAGCATGGTGCTCTAGTCCTGTTTTTCCTTTTACTTCCTTTGAATAATGATCTGGTAGGCTTTGAGATGTTTTAGTTGTCTTTCTTAATGTTAAATGGCCCATGTCTTTGACCACAGACTAGCTTCTTACTGCAGTAATGTACAAACTACATCTCCAGAAAAGATGGATGTTTTCTAAAATAGATTTAAAGCAAAAATCTGTGGTATGTTAATTTATGTGAACCTTTTATTTAACTGAAAAAGTACAAAGCAAAGATTTTCAATTGTTTTACTGACTAGCTTAATCATATTTGTAAATAAACACAAATTTAGAATTTGACTGCAATACACTCAACAATAGTTGGGACAGAGGCATATTTATCATTGTGTTCCTCCTCCTTTCCTTTTAATAACACTTTTGTTTTTGAACTGAGGTTGCTAATTGTCATAGTTTTGCCATTTTAAATTTTGTCCATTCGTGTTTGATATAATACTTCAGCTGCTCAACAGTCCATGGTCCATTGACTGATTCTTCTTTTCATGAATTTTACCTTCCTGGCAGCAGATCAAACACCTGCATTTAGAGGTCGGTGATAAAACACTAAGGATAATTATTGTGATAGTACTTTTGCTAGATAGAGATTGAAGACATGGTCCATATGAAGTCGATAGAATTCATACCATTCGTGTTTTAACAGAAAACGTGAAAAGCCAATCATAATGAGAATAGTGCTGCTCGAACCAATCACATGGCTGGAAAAGAGCTACAGCCATCTTTGTTGGGTGGAGTGTAGGTGTAGCAGCCGGACATGCGCTAATGTTTGAGCTTCTGCAGCCGCATGCACCACACATCAGGAAAGCCAGTAAGATAAAAGGAAAAGAACGATGGAAAACCCAATGGACACAGTTACTAAAGGAGGCTTGGCAATAGTCCCAGCCAGAGGCTCAAAGGATAATGACGTTGAAAAAATGGAGTGGAGGAGTTCAGTGTGTGGAGATATTTTGGCTGTTCAAAGTCCGACTGGAAGTAGAGAAGCTTCGCTGTAAACTGTGTCAAAGCATGTTCCCACAAAGACGGTAATAATACTGATGTATTTTAATGTCTGAAGCAAGACCATCCTTTAGAGCACAATGTAAAACTTTACAGTCCCAGACCCAAACAGGTGCTGCTGGTTCTCCTGAAACAACCACAGACCACAGGGTCCACTTTCTCCAGCTCCATGCCTTACAACAAAAACACACAGTAGGGTTGGGCGATATGGGAAAAATTCTTATCACAAGAATATTTTTCATATCAGTCGCTGTTGATATAAATCATGAAATAAATAAAAATAAGCTTAAAATTCCTTTTTACTCCTAAGTGAGATATAAAGATATAAGGTAAATTTTGAGTTGAATACCATTTATCAGTCAGAAGTTGAACATGGAATATGTACTGTAGAAAATTATACAACTGTATTTCAAATAAAATGGCTATATATATACTAAACTAAAATTTTTATTTGGAGCAGTAAAAGGCTTACAAGTTTTACAGGAAAAGATTGAAGTTGTTGATTAACTCCAACTAAAATAAACTCTTAATTCTAACATTTTGAAATTTGACATCTAAAATTATAATTCTAATGTTTTCAAGGAGAACACAAAGTAAATTCTTTCGAAGTAAATAAAATGGGTATTAATATAAAATAAAAATTCAAATATTCTGCCTTCATACTGTATCCTTTCTTTTGACACTAATACGCATCAGTATTATTAATGTCTTTATAGGAACATGCGTTTGACACAGTTTGCAGTTGAGCTACTCTGCTTCCTGTTGGACTTCAAACAGCCAAAATATTTCTACACACTGAACTCGTCCAACCCATTTTTTTTTCGACAATGTCCTTGTCTTTTGATCCTCAGGCTGTGTCTGCTGCCATGTCTCCTTTGGTATCATGGTTACTCAGGTTTTCTATTATATTTTCTCTTATCTTGCGCATGCTTCCGAGATACCGGTGGGAATGGCTACAGAAGCTCAAACATTAGCATGTGTTCTGCTGCTGGTTGCTAAGTCTATTGGTGTAGCTGCTTTCCAGTCACTTCTCATCATGTTTGGCTTTTCGTGTTGTCTGTCAAAACATGAACAGCATAAGTTCTATCGACCGTGTCTTATTTTTCTATCAAGGAAAAGTTATATTGCGATAAATATTAGCATTTTAATTCCCAGTCCTACCTCAGAGTCAGTGGTGTCCTCACATACATGCAACTCATCTATGCCATGGGTATTGATGCACTCCAGTACCATCACAGATGCTGGCCTCTGCACCTTTTCTTATTTTGACTGTCTCAAATTTTGTTGAGTGTGTTGCATCGATCAAATTCTAAATTCGTGTATATTTACAAAATGCAGGTAAGGTAGGTAGGTAAAGTCCGTTGGGCTTTTACACCCGAGCCTACAAGGCTCATCAAGCTCGAGCTTATCCCTGGTTTCTGTAGCATGAAGCGACTTAGGAATTAGACTCCTCATGGATGGGACGCTAATCCATCGCGGGTTACCTTCCCAGTATTTTATTAGTACCCTTTTTTTTTTTTTTTTTAAATTTCACTGCTGGGTGGACAGAGGCACGCTTGCGGTTGGGACCTTGCCTAAGGGTCTTGACACAGTGGGGGTCTGACCGGGACTTGAACTCACGACCTCTTGATCATGAGCCCAGCACCTTAACCATTACACCACCGCCAAATGCAGTGGCTTAATAAAACTGTTGAAAATCTTTTTTTTTGAGATTTTATTAAAGTCAAGTAAATAAAGTTTAACATGACTTAAAATATCACAGATGTTATTGCATTTTGGAAAATATCCTAACTTTTCTGGAATTAGGTTTTGTATTTAGTCTAGAAGTGGACTGACTATACTGTGGAAAAATGTTGATCTTCAGACTAAAGTCACTGTTACAATTCAAAAGTGCCATTCCAAAACATTTGCTAAGTCGCCTCCATTTTTGAAAGGGTTGTTTCTGAGAATTTTCTACTTTTTACAGACATACAAAATACAGTAAAACAGGACATTTTGTGTTTAAAATCAGTAATATGCTCTGTTACTTTAGGTTTTAAGAATTAGGAGTTGCTATCATAGACTTAATTTCATTCATCGTATCAAAGTTGTGGCTACACATGCGTTCTTTTATTTTTGCTCTTGCTAGCTAGAACTCTTAACAAGAAAGGCTTCCCTCCTTAATAAGTCTCCATTACAGAAGATGACTGCTTCTTCACCCAGACTGTAGCCTGTTCAGATTAGCCTGTTTTTGTTTAAATTTGTGTTACGGCTGAAATTTGGTTTAAAATTTACAACCTGCATTACTCAAAGCCAGCTTGTGTATAATTTTTAAAGGCTATTTAGATCTGAATAGACATAGCTAAGCCAGCTGTATTTTACAATGTGCCCCCAAAGTTTGGCACTGACTCATCAGACACAGGCAGCTGAGACAAGCCTCTAATTGGCTGTTGCCCTTATCCCAAGCATGTTTGAGAAGCAACTTTTTTGGGTTATCAGGAGAAAGTTGTTGAGTAAAACCCTGCACAGGCGCTACAACATTGATCCACTTTTTTTAGTCATCCAATAATCAGGAAACCAGCGATATGCAATTTTCCCACCCTTTAACCTTATCGCCAGTGCTGCAATGTAAACACATTTTTCTCCTCTGGTGAAAGATAATTGAGATCATTCTCAAAACTACAGTAGCTCTGACACAATGCTTTGTGGACAAAAGGAGCTGTGTCAGTATTGTGTTTTACTTACCAGAATCTGTGTGTATTCCAGAAGTCTTCATAAAACATTTGCAGTGCTGGTTTATTTTAAATTATACATTTGTTAGATTGATGTTTACATCTGAGCAGTTTTCTTTTTCTCTGTTTTTACATGTACACATTTGTAAAAACGCTGGTCAACAGCAATGCTACGAGATAAAAGCTATGTGCAATTCAGTAGTTGTCAAAATACTCTTAACGGCCACTGTAATTGGTATACATGCTCAACTGCTTGTTAATGCAAACGTATCTAATATGGCAGCAATGCATTTAGGCATGTAGAATTGGTCAAGACATCCTGCTATAGTCCAAATTGAGCATCAGAATAGGTTGTTGGGGCCAGATGGCTGTTCTGAGTATTTCAGAAATACTGAGATTTTCCCGTACAAGAATGGGGAATGGGTGGACTTCTTCGAGCTGATAGAAAGGCAAGAGTAAATCAAATAAACACTCATTACAGTCATGGTATACAGAAGAGCACAACTCCTCCAGCCTTGAAGCAGATTTGGTACAGCAGCAGAAGTCCACACTGGGTGCCACTTCTGTCAGACTAGGAAACTAAGGCTACAGTTCACACAGGCTCACAAAAATTGGAAAGTAGAAGATTTGAAAAACATGTCCTGTCCTGATAAGTCTTGATTTCTACAGTAACATTCAAATGGTAGGCTTGGAGTTTTGCATATACAACATGAAAGCATGGCTCCATCCTGCCCTGCATCTATAGTTCAGGCTACTTGTGGGTGTCATGTTGTGGGAGGTATGTTTTTAAGCACACTTTGGGCCCCTTGATAACAATTGAGCATCGTTTAAACACCACAGCCTACCAGAGTATTGTTGATGATCATGTCCATCCCTTTATGGCCCAAGTGTACCTATCTTCTGATGAGTGCTTCCAGCAGGATAACATGCCATGTCACAAAGCTCAGATATCTCATACTGGTTTCCTGAATATGACAATGAGTTCACTGTACTCAAATGGTCTCCAATGTCATCAGATCTCAATTCAGTAGAATACCTTTGGGATGTGGTGGAACAAAAGATTCACATCATGGATTTGCAGTTAACAAATCTCCAGTAACTGTGTGATGCTGTAATGCCAGTATGGACTAAAAATCTCTGAGAAATGTTTTTAGCACTTTGTTGAATCTATGCCTTGAAGGCAAAATGGGCTCTAATCTGGTACTAGCAAGGTGTATCAGATAAAGTGGCTGGTGAGTGTATACTAGCTCAGTTTTACTCATGCAGCCCAATGTCACAAATTTACCCAAAGGAGCTTTGCCATTTGTACAGAATATGACCCCCTTGTTTTAGATCAGGATTTTAATGCACATTTTCTTTACATTTATAGTGTAGTAAGTGCATTTAATGTGATTGCAACATCAGAGGCTCTCAAACTGCAAGTTGGGCCTAGCTGAGGGGGACAGCATTGGGGATGTAGGGAACCTGTGAAAAAAATATTTGGAAAAGCTTACAAATGCCATTTTGCTGACCTGAATCATTTATTTTAACTATGGCTTGGCTCTCTTTCATGATCTAAAATACTGTTAATGAGTGTTAAACGTTAAATGTGGCTTATGTGTGTTGGAACTTTTGTATTTTTTAAATTTGTTCACCTTTCATCCATAAAGGAGGTAAGATAGAAAACCTTTAAGTCTTCACCTTGTTTTTACTTAGCCTTTTTTTTGAAAGTTTGTTTTAGAGGTCAACATATATGAAGGGATTATAAATAAAGCTTAGTATTGGTATGATCATTGTAAGGTACTATAGTGCTAGATTTCTTTCCCCAAAACATTAATAGTACAGTATTTGCACTTTCGCATGTGTAGCTACAACATTGTTTTTCTTGTATCACAGGCAAAACTGTTAAGCATAGCAGCTTATCTGTGAAATTGCATGATGTTTAAATTGTATGATAAATGCTTATTTTAAAAAATGCTCTTTGCCTCAAGCCCTGGAAGCCAACCTCCAAACAGGATGCGCTGAATACATGTGGGGCAGTTTGCAACCCTGTAGTGGAATTTTGCTTCCATGCCGGAAGCCTTAGCAAGGTTCTTCTTGTGGAAAAACGTGCTCTTCAACGTGAAATAATTTCATCTTTGCAGAGAAATGATGCATTTAAATATTTTAGGGACTTTGAGCATTTGCCACTCTGTTAACTTGAGCTACATGCCTCAGAGAACCTGTTCATAGAGTAACAGTACCATATATTTATAAAAATATAATAACAACAGGGACCTGAAATTTTGAATAATTCCTATTATGAAATATATTTTTGCCTGGATTTTTAAAGGTAATTCTGAAATGTCAGGTTGGAGGCATTAAATGGCATTAAATGATCCCACATTGAACATCAAATTAATATCCGATGACATCGATTACTCAACATTTCGTTGCCCTTATTTGCTACATATGCCACACTTTGACTTGACATTCTGTTTTTTTTTTTCAACTGCAGACATTATTGTAACAACTAATGGAGAGCCTGTTACATCAAAGGAGATAAAATCCTGCATTCACCAGATCCAGGAGCTGATAGTGGTCCGTTTGAATCAGGCGGTGGCGAATAAGCTTATCAGCTCCGTGGATTATCTGAGGGAGAGCTTTGTGGGAACTCTGGAGCGATGTCTAAACAGTCTGGAGAAGTCAAACTTTGAGTCATCTGTTCATAATGTTACTTCTAATCATCTCAAACAGGTGGGCAAAATAGGATACTTATTTGGCAAGTGTGTTAAAAAAAAATCTAAAGTGCAGTCATGCTCAAATTTCATTCAAAGCTTTTGTATTTTATTTAAACTGAAGAGAGAGTAAGAACAAAGGTCTATTTTCCACTGCAGGAAAAAGTAGGCAGTAACCTTTGTACATCTTCTAATGTTTAAGTGGTGAGGGGAAGAAATACTATAAAAACAAAGCACTTAATTTGCTTGAAAATTCAGTAAGTTGTAATGTCCACAGACCTCCTGCTTTTATGGACCTACATCAGTAGATGTTGCCCCGTGTTAATATAGCAATCACACTGAAGCACAATATTTCATGTCAGTTAGTGGCACTAATAAATTGTAGTCTGGTTACACAGTGGCACTCCAGGTCCTCCTTTAGAACCACTTCTGTATAATAACCAACAGGAGAGCAGTGACTTTTTGTGAAGTGATTTTGGTGACACTGCCTTGAGTGTGTGTTTTTGGTGCTGTGTCAGTTTTCCTGTGTTGCACTTTATAGACAGCCCCATATCATGTTGCATCTTTTCAGCTACAGATGATGAATTGCAACCACGCTCATCAAATTGTCCTGTTCAGATGATCTTGATGGAAATGGTTGCAGCCTGTTGTCTGTGGTTGGAAAGAGGTGTCATTTGTGTTTTTCCTAACATTTTAATTACAACTTATACAACCAGGAAAGTTGGGGCATTCTTTAAAGTTGAACAAAATGAAAACTGAAAGACTTTCAAATCACATGAGCCAATATTTTATTTGCAACAGAACATGAATAACATAACAAATGTTTAACTTAGAAATATTACAATTTTATGCACAAAATTAGCTCATTTCAAATTTGATGCTTGCTACAGGTCTCAAAGTAGTTGGAACAGGGGCATGCTTACCATGGTGTAGCATCTCCTCTTCTTTTCAAAACAGTTTGAAGACATCTGGGCATTGAGGTTATGAGTTTCTGGAGTTTTGGTGTTGGAATTCAGTCCCATTCTTGCCTGATATAGGTTTCCAGCTGCTGAAGAGTTCGTGGCCGTCTTTGACGTATTTTTCGTTTAATGATGCGCCAAATGTTCTCTATAAGTGAAAGATCCGGACTGCAGGCAGGCCATTTCAGCACCCGGACTCTTCTCCGATGAAGCCATGCTGTTGTAATAGTTGCAGTATGTGGTTTTGCATTGTCCTGCTGAAATACACAAGGCCTTCCTTGATGTCGTCTGGAGGGGAGCATATGTTGCTCTAAAACCTTTATATACCTTTCAGCATTCATGGTTCCTTCCAAAACATGCAAGCTGCCGATGCCGTATGCACTTATGCACCCCCATACCATCAGAGATGCTGACTTTTTCCCGGCCTGTCCTGTCTGGCACTGTAGTGATCAGAATTATTGTCTGAAGGCCAAGAAAAATGCCCAACAGATTTATTTTCCCAAGTGTCATACTGCTCCACTTGATTGATCTTTATTATTTATTTA
>VUQH01090091.1:0-13026 GCA_015106775.1 Etroplus canarensis | reverse complement strand
TCTGATGAAACTAAAGTGGAACTGTTTGGCCATAATGACCATCATTACATTTGGAGGAAAAAGGGGGAAGCCTGTAAACCTGAGAACACCATCCCAGCTATGAAGTATGAGGGTAGCAGCATCATGTTGGGGGGCTGTTTTGCTGCAGGAGGAACTAGTGCACTTCATAAAATAGATGGCATCATGAAGAAAGAACATTATGTGGAAATATTGAAGCAACATCTCAAGCCATCAGCCAGGAAGTTGAAGCTTGAGCACAAATGGGTCTTCCAAATGGACAATGACCCTAAGCATCCCACTAAAATAGTCCCAAAGTGGCTTAAGGACAACAAAGTCAATGTTTTGGAGTGGCCATCACAAAGCCCTGATCTCAACCCCAGAGAACATTTGTGGGCAGAATTGAAAAGGCGTGTGTGAGCAAGGCGGCCTACAAACCTGACTCAGCTACATCAGTTCTGTCAGGAGGAATGGACCAGAATTCCAGCAAACTATTGTGAGAAGCTTGTGGAAGGAAACCCAAAACACTTGACCCAAGTCACACAGTTTAAAGACAATGCTACCAAATACTAAGGAAATGTATGGAAACTTCTGACTTCAAAGAAATTAATAAAAAATATTCTCTCTCTTATTATCGCAGCATTTAGCGAATAGAAATAATTTTGGGAGTCCTAACTGACCTAAAATAGGGGAAGTTTAGTCTGATTTAATTTCAGACAGTGAAAAAAAAATGTTTCTTTTTTCACAGCGTGCGTAAACTTCTGATTTCAACTGTACAGTCATACAGCGCTTTATTCTATGCCTTTAAGTGCATGTAACTATCATGCACACATTCACGCTCTGATGGATGCATCGAGAGCCATTTGGGGTTCAGTGTCTCACCCAAAGATGCTACAACATGTAGACTGGAGAGGCCAGGAATCGAAGTGCCAACCTTCCAACTGGAAGCCACAGAGGCCCCAGCCTTTCCTTTTACTTCTGTTGCTGCTATCCTTCTGTCACAAATCACCCCGTATACATAGACAGCATGCAGAGACCATTCTTTTAGGTGAATACCAGTTTTTATTTGCACATAGACTCCTTATAATTGTACATGTACTGAATGAGGGTAAGCAGTGCCATCTAGTGTTCAAAAAACCCATTTCCTACTCGTGCTGTCACAGGTTTGCTGCAGCTGTGTAGTTTTAATTTGTATATTAAAATTTGAGTTCAAGTTGTATTTTCAGAATGTAGTCTCAAAATACCATTTTATTCTCTCTTTTTGGAAATGCAATTTTATTTAAATGCTGTAACAGTTTATTTTATTTACATTTAATGATACTAGTGTAAGTAATAATGTACAGGTCATTTTTTAATAACTTGCAGGTTAAATATTTTTCTAAACTCATGTAATATTTAAATGAAAATACATGATTTTATGTTTTGCATGATATAGTAAGGACTAAAAGTCAGGTGGAAAGCGTAAAAAAAACCATCCAACAAAACAACATTGTCACTCAAGGGAGTCACTTGTCCCCTCTGCCTCCCACTGTGCAGTGGTAGGTGGTAGTGAGTCTGAGAGGGAATCTTTTTGTTGAGTGTTTTTTTTTGGGGGGGGGGAATTTCATCACGTGTGTGCAGGATGTACAAACTCCAGGCCTACATCGAGTCCACAGCTTTGCTGACAGAAAGAGGAATGGAGTTTGTTTTGTGCCTGGGTGCATCTGTCGTGGACGGGATCATTGCTTTCCTGTAGTTATGATAGAGTTCCAGATTTGATTTAAAAGCCAGAATTGTGTGATGTTAGCTGCTGCAAGCACACCTGCTGCTAGTTCAGCGAGCAAGTCGGAGCATTCACCGGGTGGTTTTATAGTTAAGTTGGTAAAACACAATAAAACAGTTGGCTTCTGCAAGTTAACGAATGCAATTTTTACTTTTAAATCCTTCAGCACAGACATATCAAATAATTTAAGTGATATATGTGTACACCTACATATAATAAGTCTGACCAAGGCTGATTTTTCATTTTGGATGGGTGGCCTGACGTGGGAAGGCTGCTGGTGGTTCCAGACTACCTTTTGGAAATGATAATGGCTACCATGGTTTTGGGAACTTTTAGTTCTCAAATGTTCATCTGACCTTCTCCAGTTCTGTACTTTTGAACAGGTCTGAATACAGTTCTTTCAGCTATTCTCTTTGATATACACAATCAGCTTTAACACTAAGTGTTTAGTGAATTTAATCAGGCAGAGATGGACTCCAGTCAAGTTGTAAAATTATATCAAGGAATGTTTTTAGACGTAGGAGAAGAGCTTAAGTCGGATTGAATTCTTGTTTAAAAGGTAAATTTCAGTTTAATCAGCACAGTTACAAAACTCCACAAAAAGCTGTTTTTCTTTCATTGTGACATATTGTGTGTTGAATAACCGGGAATAAAAAATGTTGAATGCCATCAAATAGATAATGTGATATAGACTCAGGGGCGGCTGTGGCTCAGGAGAGCAGGTCATCTTTCACCAGGAAGGTTAGCGGTTCGATCCCTGGCCTCTCCAGTCTACGTGCCAAAGTGTCCTTGGGCAAGACACTGAACCCCAAATTGCTCCCAGTGCATCCACTGGAGTGTGAATGTGTGTGATGGTTACATGTGCTTAAAGACGTAGAATAAATTGCTGTATGAATGTGTGTGTTGTTTAATGAATGAGGCTTGTAGTAAAATGCTTTGAGCGCTCATTTAGAATAGAAAAGTGCTTTTACTTAGGGCTATAAGTTATATATACCTATGTTTATATCACACTGAGAATGTTATCATTTTGAAGCAGAACTAGAGAATTAAAATGGTTCACTCTCTGATTTTATTTTCTTTCTATCAGGATTTTCTCAAACTTGTAAATTAATGCAGAAATCATTTCAACAAACAAAGACAAAACTATTTTGTGTCTTCTTCTTTTGGCTGCTCCCGTTAGGGGTCGCCTCCATCTCACCCTGTCCCTTGCATTCTCTTCCCTCACTCCAGCCCTCTGCATGTCCTCCTTCACTACATCCATCAACCTTCTCTGTGGTCTTCCTCTTCTCCTGACTGGCAGCTCCATGTTCAACATCCTTTGTCCAATATGTCCACTATCCCTCCTCTGCACATGTCCAAACCATCTCAGCCTTACTTCTCTGACTTTATCTCTAAGCTGCTCAACTTCCACTGTCCTTCTGATGTACTCATTCCTAATCCTGTCCATCCTGGTCACTCCCAGGGAAAATCTCAACATCTTCAGTTCTGCCACCTCCAGCTCCACCTCCTGTCTTTTTGTCAGTGCCACCATCACCAAACCATACATCATAGCAGGTCTCACTACCATCTTGTAAACCTTCCCTTTCACTCTTGCTGCTATCCTTCTGTCACAAAGCACCCCTGACACTCGTCTCCACCCACTCCACCCTGCCTGCACTCTCTTCCTCACCTCTCTTGTGCTCCGTCCGTTGCTTTGGATGGTTGATCCCGAGTATTAACTCATCCACCTTCACCACCTCTACTCCATGCATCTTCACCATTCCACCTGCCTCCCTCTCATTCATGTACTCTGTCTTGCTTAAAAATAAAAGTTTGCATACAAATAATTTTATTACCCGTAGTTTAATGACTAAACATTACAGTTTAGTGCAGCTCCACTGCAAAATGCCCACTCGAAGTTGAATTAAAGATCATCCTAAGCATTTTGCCCACAGAAAATGAACACGATGAGCTTTAAATTACCCAGCGATACCTTCACCCTCCCTCTCTCATTTGTCTCTTCTGTTTTCATGTCTTCCTTCAGATTTTTGGCTTCCTGAACTTGATCCTGTGGGCAGGCAACTGCTGGTTCATTTATAAGGAGACTCCTTTCCACAAAGATCCTGCTCCACCAGACACCAGGGATGAACGCGCAGCCCCAGGACCCTAATCGTGTCATTGAGGGTCCTTCACCATAGCCATGTACCCACAGAGAAATGCTTTGTGCCCCACACTGTTTTCCTGTGTTGATCTACATACAGGCAAAACAAAAATCAGGCAAAAGTCCAAGTCTCCCCGCCCCCATTTCTTTCTTAACATTTCAGCAAAACACTAGTCTTTAGCTTAAGGCTGCCCCCAGTCACTGTGCAACACCTTAATGTTTTTTTTCTTAAGCTCTCTGCTCCTTTAACTCCTGAAAACATTAAGTAAAAAAAACACTAAAATGCTTTACACTATGTACTCCATGTATAAATTTAAAACTCTATGAGGCAGCTTCCCCGCAGTGCATTTGCTACCACATTAGCACATTGCCTGCCCTTCAGGAAGCCACCACCAGTAATGAAATTGTAATGTAAAAAATCTGTATCTCTGCTTGTCTCCAGGTGAGGGAAAAAACAAAGCATAACAAGGAATCTCATCCAATAAAATGCAATGTCACCATAAGCAAAATTCAGAATCACGTGTTTATAAGGAGGAGTCTAGTAAGGTCCTACCCTTCTTCCATTAATGAATGAATATGTCCGTCACCTTGATTTTTATTAAGTGAATCATACCCCAAAGGTCAAAATATATTAATGCTTCATTTCTTCCAGTTATGGGAGAATTTGATAACGAAACAAGGAGCGTCCCCATTTCCAAACTCCGCCTTTGAGGCACCAGGCCACCTAATAAATACCATTCCCCACCAAGGCTCTTATCTGCTGACACACACATAAATACACTAAAATATCAGTTTCAACACGCAAGACACTAAGTATAAAAATACTATGACGGTCTACTGCATTTCTCTGTACTTGAAATGGGCAGACTTTTATTTTGAAAGCTTCTTCAGGTTGTAACAGTATGGTGTTTATTTTTAGCCTGTATCTGGAAGAGTACAGGCTCTCTACAGGTTTACTTCAGCAGCTTTTCAGGCCAAACTCTGTTTAGTTCCTGTTTGATTAAAATGTTACATTCAAACTACTCTGTAACACTAAGACTCACCTTTAAACTATTATTTTTGCAAAAGGTGACATGCAGTAGGATTATTTATATACAATTCCTATCTATTTTTATCTACATCAATTGGTCCGTTTCATATTTTTAAAGCAAATGTTGGTTTCTATTTCCCATTGAAAAAGCTTAATTGTGCAGCTTCTCTTTGATTTTTGTTGTAACAAATTTTTTTGCTGAATTGAGTGTTCCACTTAGTAGCTTTAGGTTTAATCTTGTTATGATGAATAGGTGCAAGCAACAGAAAAGACTAAATGTGTTTGTCAGACTGTGTTTCTTTATGACTCCAGCCCATCGTTTTACTCTACACAACCTGTGCCATACATCATAAATGCCCGCAGTTGTTACAAGTCACTGACTTGTCAACACGTTGACTGCATTGCACTGGGAGGAACCTGATGAGCTCCATAAAATACCTGTGCATTCAGAGTTTGCCGGGCTGTTGCCTCTGTAGGGAATATGTGTTTGAGTTGCTGTAAGTAAAGTAATATATTTTGAAGAAATCGTACAGAAAGTAAACACAAATTTAGCAAGACCTGTTTGAAAAGATAAATCTTTGTGTAATTATAGCAAAATGATATGTCGAATGATTATGGAATGCATTGTTGACATTGGACTTTGTGTTTTATGCTTTGTGCAAAAGAAAAAATGTATATCAATACTGACATATAAAACATGAGAGCTGCACACCCTCGGTTTTGTCTCCTTTCTTTATTTGCAGTATGGGATTATAATTAAAATAATAATTGTAATTGTATTCTCCCCAAGGGGTCGCCACAGCGGATTAACTGCATTGCTAATGTGGCAGAGGTTTTACGCCCTTCTTGACGCAACCCTCTATGGTGAGAGGTGCCTGTGTCCCCACCTGGAATCCAGGAACCTTTTGCTTGTGAGGTAAATGTGTAAACCACTACACTGTGGAGACACATTTGCAGTATGGGTTTAGCACACATTGGGGTGGGAGAAGCTGTCAATGCAGCAATATAACATGATACATTATCCATACACTGGCACCTCATATAAGTTCTTTTATTAGAACTTGCAGAATGGCTTTGTCTTTACTGTCAGCAAAATGCCGTCGTATTGACTTCCTGAGTTTCTGGGCTTTCCAACTCTACCTGGTGTGTCTGAAGCAGTTGAACACCCATCCACATTGTTCACTGACACTCTGCATAATACTGTTTTGCACTGTGTGCTGTCATTTACGCTTGCTGGCCACATCATTCGGTACACCTGTTCACCACCTCGCGACATGGCAGTTCTTGGGGCCAAACAGGCTGGTTGAGAATTTCAGAAGCTGCTGACCTAGTGGGATTTTCCCACACAGCCATCTTTTGGGTTTACAGAAAACGAGCTGAAAAAGAGAAAATACCCAGGGGGCAGCAGTTTACTGGGAGAAAACACCTGGTTGATGTCAAAGAATGGCCATACTTCTCTGAGCTGCATTCAGATTCTGCAGAAGAGCATCTCTGAACGCACAAGTCAAACCTTGAAGCAAACGAGCTACAGTGGCTGAAGATTACATCAGCAGTGTTTATTGTGAGCACCCTTTGCCTTATACAGGGTTCCGCTTCTCTAGTGTTGCACAGCTTTCCAAGGTACCTGGAAGGTAAGTTTTCCCAGCCTCTTCGAGAGCTTCCTACAGTCCCTGTAGAATTAGGATATGCTCTTTCACGGCTTCTCAGACGGATGCTGGGATGTTAAGATCAGGGTTCGTTTGCAGGACTTGTTCTTCTAGCTCAGTGGTTCTCCTCAAACTTCTTTGACATGCCCCACTTCAGAAGCCAAAAAAAAGTTGGCACCTCACACCACAGACACATCTCACACCCCAGACCTTTATCAGCCACTAACAACAAAAAAGGATCCGTTTATATTAGTGCAGTAGCATCAGCAAACGTTTGCTTGTTTCTTGTTCATATAAATTTTTATTCACCTTAGTTTCTGGTTGTCTGCCCCCCCGCAGTTTGAGAACCACTGTTCCAGCTGAAAAAGGTTCTATGTCTCTAGCTGGATGCGGTCGTGCTGCGGCTTACATTTCACACTATGAGCCACCTACTTGGTGTCACTCTTTCAGTTTAATTCAACATATGAGTTTGTCTCTCAAAGATCAATTTATAGCATCTACAAGCGAAAACAATCCAAAACATACCATCTTAAAGGGAGTTGAAATGATTAGTCCCAAAGGGGAAATTGTATTTTGTTGCAGATGCACAGTTAAATTTAAATAAATTTAAAAAATGACAGGTATCTCCAACCTTCTTAATCAAAAAGGTCTGCCACCACAAAAGCACACGTTTAACAAAAGCACAAGTCTAGATTACAAGTGCATTTATCAGTTTTTACACTATTAAAGGAAAGTGACCAGTTCCTGTAAAATAGCTGTTTAATATTTTAAAGAGGGTTGTTGCCAAGTGGAGTGGAAGAGCAGGAACATGAGCAGTTTATTAGGACCAGCTATTATAGTCTGGAAGGCCCGTGTGAGCTGCGTTAGCTGACAAACCTCCCATGTCAGTCAATCGGCAGTAAGAGTCTTCAAGACACTGAAATAGTAGGAGGGGCGTCACATTCGTTTCAACTGTAACACATTCCTTATAGCAATGTGTGTGAGGTGGTTGATAATCCCAAGTTTAAAGACTTGTTCTGAGGTAAAGCACTGTCTCCAGTTTTAAGTATATTTTATGTTTTTGATGTCAGCTGCTGAAGCAGAATTGATTAATTAATCCCAGGGGGGCAAATTACTTGTGTTACGGATGGTCCATTAGATATAAATATATATAGATGTGATGGGCAAGAAAATGAACGTATGTAAACCTGTATGTAAAAAGTAAAGTGTTCCAGAAACACTCAAAGTGAAAACGGTAAAATTGGAATATAAATATACACTACTCACAAAAAGTCAAGGGCATTTGGCTTTTGGGTGAAATTTATGGAAAATATAAAAAGTTCACACTACAGTGTTATATCATGAAAGTAGACGCATGCACTGGTGATTTCCTCATTAAACAATTTACTGAAACGAAAGCCAACAACAGTGGCGGGTATACCGCAACAAAAAATGTCAATGTCATGCGACCTTGACCATCAATGCCAGTTTGACTTCTGTCGCTCTTCCGGTCTCTCTGTATCTCTGTTGCAACCTGCTGATGACACGCTGTGACACTCTGAGCTCAGTGGACACTTCCCTCTGAGAACATCAACAACAACATGTTTGAAGCCTCGCAATGGCGAGGTACTGCTGATCAATTGTTAGGTTGTCGTCTTTGTCTCATGATGTCAAAATGTGAACAGCATGATGAAGAGGACTGTTTAAATACCAATTCTAATTGGACTGGAAAATGTGTTGGTCGATTAATTGGATCAAACATCAGTTGTGAATTTTGCTGTGAGGCACCTCGTTAGAGAACAGCAAGTTATGCAAAAAGTACTGAAACACTGAACAGTCGGACATGTGCGTTCAAAAGTGTAGAGAAGGTCGAAACTTGTAAATGCTGTAAAATGTAGCCCCCATTTATTTATTTATTTATTTATTTATTTTCCTTCTTTCCTTCCTTCCTTCCTTCCTTTTTTTCTAAATTTATTTATTTATTTTTTATTTTCTATATGTAATTTTTTTTAATCTTTTTTATTTTTAATTTTTATGTATTTATTCCTTCCTTCATAATTTATTAACTAGTCCAATTTCATTGTGTTTATTCAGACTGAGGGATGTTGCAAGGGTATACAGTTTGTGTGTGTAGTGTGTATATGTATGTATGTGTACATGTTAAGTGTTTGTGAAAAATTTTGAAAAAGACAATAAACATATTGGCAAAAAAAAAGTGTAGAGAAGGTCAAATTAAGTTCACCTGTAAAAGCTATAGTGCATTTTAGGTGATTCCTGAAATTTCACCTTGAAAACCAAATATCCTTAACTTTTTGTGAGTGTATGTAAATATAAAAGCAAAAATAAAATAAAAACTAAATGAACCTGTATGTAAAAAACACAATATGTTACATAACCACACAAAGTGAAGTTATATATAAGATTTGGCCTTAAGAGAAACTGTCCAAGTAATAAACGGACGAGTTGTAAAGTCTGATGTCCACAGGTAGGAATGATTTCCTGGCGTTCTGTGGAGCATCGTGGTGGAATGAGTCTGCTGCTGAACGTGCTCCTGTGCCTGTCCAGCACGTCATGGAAAAGGTTGTGAAGGACTGTCCAATATTGTCCTTAGCTTTCAGCTTTCCCCTCTCTGACACCACTGTCAGAGAGTCCAGCTCCACACCCACGATGTCGCTTGCTTTGCAGATCAGTTTGTTGATGGCACTGGCTACCACAGATTCATAAAACATCCTGAGCATCGTCCAGCAGACATCGAAAGACCTGCGTTGTCTCAGAAAGAAAGACGGCTCTGGTCCTTTTTGTAGATGGCTTCTGTGTGTTTAATGAAGTCCAGTTTATTGTCAGTATGAACGCTGAGGTATTTGTAGTCCTCCACTATCTCCGCACAGGCCCCATGAATGGAAACAGGGGTCACTGGTGGTGTGGGCCTTCTCATGTCCACAAGCAGTTCTTTAATCTTTGTCACATTAAGCTGCAGATGGTTCTGTTTGCACCATGTGACAAAGTCGCCCACCACAGTCTCTTCCTCATCACCCTCTCTTCCAGGTGAGCGTAGACGTGATTGAGCAGGTAGATGATGCCAGCCGGAAGGGGTTCCATTAGGGGGCTGACCATGGACCAGAGCTGGTACGGACAAGTCTCTCCAGGGTCGTCATGATGTGTGATTTCAGTGCCTCTCTGCCACAGGTCTGTAATCCTTGGGGCTACTGGGACTTGACATCTTTGGCACGGGCCCAAGGCAGGACCTCTTCCATTGCACGATAAACCTTTTCGGGTGGGAGGAGGGAGCGAGTGGCTGGTGGTGGGAAGTGTGAGCAGCAGCTACAGTCAAATCTGTTAAAGAACAGATTTAGATCATCGGCGCAGTCCACAGTGCTTTGAACTCCTCTGTCACTGTTTGGTCTCAAACCAGTAATCATCTTCATGCCACTCCAGACCCCTCTCATATCGTTCTGCTGGAGTTTCCACTCCAGCTTCCTTCTGTAATTATCCTTGGCCACCCTAACTGATGTCTTTAGTTCTCTTTGAACTATTCTCACCTCCTCCCCACATCCAGATCTGAAGGCTGCCTTCTTCCTGTTGAGGAGTCCTTTGATGCCCTTTGTTGCCCAAGGTTTGTTGTATGGGGAACACTTAACAGCCTTGGATGGGATTATGGGATTATGGTTCTGTGCAAAAGTTAATGTAGCCCATAATTAATTCTGATAGCTCATCAATGTCCTCTCCCTGCAGCTCACAGAATACTTGCCCTGCAGTGTCCCTGAAGCCTCCTCTGTCTATTTCCTCACTGTCCTGATGGTCACAGGCTGGTAGAGGAGCTGCTCGCATACTGGGTGGAGATGGATAATGCTTTGCTTAATGTGATGTGATTAAAGTCCCCTGAGACAGCTATGAATGTGTTTGGGTCTTTAGTCTGAAAGCAGGCTATTGCAGAATGGATGGTGTTAGATGCACAGGTGGAATTAGCGGTGGGAGGCACATAAACAGTCACTATAATGGTGTGTAAACTCACATAGTAAATAATATGGTCAGAGACCAACAGGGCTACAAATAAGCTCTTTGATGGTAATATGAGCAGGGTTACACCAGTGGTTGATATCATAAATGGCAAGTCCACCACCTTCTTTCTTACTGTTCTTATCAGTTCGACCAGTATAAAATCTCTCCACGTTCACATTGTCGTGCGGAATAACCTGGTGCTGCCACACGAAACACATTAAGCTGCACTCTCCATACTCCCTCTGACTTCAGGTTGGCGCTGTCAGATCTTCCAGTTTATTACTCAGCAACCTTACGTTTCTCGTGACTTGAGAGGGGAAACACAGTTTAAACCTCTCTTTCTCCAAGGCCCTCCTCAGTCTCACCTTGTCTCTCTTCATCCTCTTCCTCTTTCCACCTCTGCCTCCACGATGTGTGTTTTGTTTCTTCCAGATTTCGGCCGGAATGTCCGCTGATCTGGCTGACATGCCGGTCAGCTTCAGGGCAATCGGCTAATTTCTGGAGTATAAGGCTGCGGGGCATTGTGAAAGTGATGGGCTGTGGGCCACTTTGGGTGGTATAGATTGTCCATGATACTGCAAAGTTTCTTCAGCACACCCCTCTCAGACACCTCCACAATAAATTCAAGTTCTGCGCCCACAGCTGAACGCGCCTTTCTGATCAGCTTGTTCGGCCTTTTGGAATCAGCTACCAGCTACAGCTGCGTAAAAGACCATGCTTGCCACGACAGTGTGATAGAGCACAGACAGGATGGTCCCACAGATGTTGAAGGACCTGAGCCTCCTCAGTAGGGAAAGGCAGCTCTGGCCCTTTTTGAGGACAAGTTCTGTGTTCCTGGACCAGTCCAGTTTGCTGCCTGTGTGACTGATAACACGTGTGTAATGGGTAGACTTCTGTGGTAATTTAATTTTTGGCCTGTTTGAATTTAGAGAAGAGTCTGTTTTCCAATTTTTAATTCTAGGAACCACACTTATGGAGTGTCCTGAGCCTCAGAAGTTTCACAAAATATAAAATGAAAAAAGTTTTTCACTTTTTTAGAATTGAGAAGCTATGGGAACTGTGTAGAGTAACCCAAAGTAAAAGCCCCAGTTTACATTGTGCAAAGACTATGTTTTGCTTAATTCTTAGGTTTGGAAAGGCTTAACCTCTTAAGCTGTCCTGTTGTGGAATGTACACCTGGACAGCTACATTAGTTCCAATGTAAGTTTTCTGTTTCTATTCCACTACACCACAAAGGGAAATACTGAACTTTGTACTTCACTCCATTTCTCAGGCAAATTCAGTTACTAGTAACTTTACAGATTAAGATAATTTCACACAAAGAATATGAGAACCTCATGATTCATTGTTATACTGCCCAACAGTTTGAAGAGTAGATGAAACAATAAATTTATTGATCAGTTTATCAGTAATTTCTTCATTGTCGCTGAGAACACTTCAAATAATATGCCTCACTTTTTAAAAAAAATTTGCAAAACAAAGAGTCAGTTTATAGAAAAATAATCTGCGTCTATTCATCCATCCAGTTATTCTGCTCATCCTGTTCAGGGTCACAGAAGGAGTGGAGCCTATTCCAGCTGTCACTGAGTGAAAGGTGGGGTACATCTAGACAGGTCTGTTGCAAGGCTAACACAGAGTAACAGACAACCATTCAATTAATTTTTTTTCAATTCAGTTTTATTTATATCGCGCCAATTCACAACAAAACTCGCCTCAAGGCGCTTCACACTGTAAGGTAAAGACCCTACAGTATTAGAGAGAAAACCCCAACAGTCAGATGATCCCCAGTGAGCAACTCGGCGACTGTGGGAAGGAAAAACTCTCTTTAAACAGGAAGACACCTCCGGGACAACCAGGCTCAGGGAGGGGCAGCCATCTGCCTCCACTGGTTGGGGACGAGAGGAGAGAGAAGAGAGAAAGGAGAGCAAAACAAGACACAGACTATGGGAGAGAGAAGACAACATTTAATGACATGCAGCAGTAACAAATAAATACATGGGGAGTGAAAAGAGGTGGGTGAAGAAGAAATGCCCAGCACATCATAAGAAGCCCCCCAGCAGCCTAAACCTATTGCAGCATAACTAAGCCCTAACTATAAGCTTTATGAAAAAGGAAAGTTTGAAGCCTGATCTTAAATGTAGAGAGAGTGTCTGTCTCCCATTCTACTTTTAAAAACCTTAAGAACCAGTAGGTCTGCACTCTGAGAGCAAAGTGCTCTACTGGGAAAATATGGTTACATGAGGTCTTTAAGATAGGATGGGGTCTGACTGTTCAAGACTTTGTAAATGGGTAGAAGGATTTTAAATTCGATTCTGGATTTAACAGGGAGCCAATGAAGAGAAGCCAATATAGGGGAAACATGATCTCTCTTTCTAGTCCCTGTCAGTACTCTCACTGCAGCATTTTGGATCAACTGAAGGCTTTTTAGGGAGCTTTTAGAACAGCCAGATAACAATGAATTACAATAATCAAG
>VUQH01090090.1:25568-57005 GCA_015106775.1 Etroplus canarensis | reverse complement strand
AAAACGGCCTTGATGCTAGGTGGCTAGGTTAGCCGGCTAAAGCTAACTAGCTTCCAAGCTTGGAGAAAGCGGGACAGCGCGAGGGAAAAGTCTCCGATTTCCCGGCGTCAAAGTCGGCTTTGTGTCCCGACACAGCCGGGGCGGCTGGAGGCCACAGACGCGGGTAAAACCAGCTCAGGTACGCGGCTGGTGAACACTTAGGTGGGAGTAGCTGGGATGCCTGCTCCCGTCCCTCCGTTGTTCAGTCCCCCCCGCTGGATCTGGTCCACCTGTCCGGATTCAAAGCGCCGCAGCTGGGTCCCAGAGGAGCTCCGGCGTCGGTAGAGCACATCCGGGTGTGTGAGTAACGGGTCCGCCTCAGACAGGTCCGGCACGCTGCGCCCAAACACTCAGCCGTGCCCGCTGGGTCCGCGCGGCGGTCAGGTCCATCCCGTGCTGACTGGAGCCGCGGTATCCCGGCCGGAGAGCTTCCTCCCGGGGAGTCAAGTTGCGGCGCACTGCGCAGGGCAGATCCGGGCAGACTTTCAAAATAAAAGAGGAAGCTGGAGGCACAGCTGTGTGCCAAGAAAACTGCACATTTTGGTGATTTTTCAGTGGAAAACATGCCAACACAGCCTCTGTAGGATATGAAAAAGGACAATATTATGATCGAACATGAATGCAGGGAGACTTTCTGCTTCACAAAGTTAAATCCAGCTGTCTGAGTGCCTGCAGTGTCAGATTATCCACGCTCAGATTTTTTAAATGCTAAAAAGACTGCTTATTACAAGCCTCACACACACTTCACCCCCTGTCTTTAACACACACACACACACACACACACACACACACTCTGATGGACAAACTCACTTCAGCATGTAGACTGGAGAAGCCAGGGATCGAACCGCCCAGCGTTCCCGCTGTGCCTCCTGGCCAGCCACGCCCTCTCGGCTTCCACAGCACCGACCATAACCAGACGATGACATTTCTGGACAGATCCTGGTGGGATTGTTGCCGCTGTTGTCAACGACCACACCTGAAAGTGCAGCTGAGGGGGGTATACCTAATGAAGTGGCCGGTGAGTCCAAGGAAAAACAAGAAAGGTTTTGTGCGTCAAACAACAACAGCGGGGTTGTTTTCTTTGCAGCAGTGAAGGGACGGGAGCTGAGGGGGGCTGCGGAGGTCAAGACGAGATGTGGAACACCAGAGAACTGCTCGTAAGTCGGTCAGAGTGGCAAATCAAACGGCCCTTTGACTGCAACTTCACTTTACTTTGTCTCTTCGTCGTTGATGGGTATGTCCTCTACCACGAGCGTTGCCAGGTCTTCATCTATTCTGCAGTTGTAGCACACAGGTATAGAGTCAGCGATGTAATGATATCGCTTACATAGTCTATCATGTCGAGCCTTAAAACAGTTGAGGGACAGGGCCTGGACCGCGTCCTCCAGGAGTCCATTCCATTTGATGACCACTGTTTAACTAAAGAAGTGGCTTCTGATGATTTCTAATGTTTCTGTAGCTTCAGACTGGGCCCTCTGAGTCCTGGTTTCTTCTCCTCATGCTTGAGAACTGAATCCATCGAGTACTTGTTGTGCACGATCTTGTCACCCCACTTTCTCCTGTAGTACATCGAGTGTAAGTGCGTGTCCTTCAGCCTTTGCTCGTAGGAGAGATCTTTGAGTTCGGGAACCATCCTGGCTGCTCTACGCTGGACACCCTCTATGAGTCTGCAGTCCTTATTAAAACAGGGAAATGCTACGGGGTGGCCGTATTCAAGAAGGGGATGGACTAAAGGTATTCACAGTGTCTTTGTTGAGGTAGGTGTAGAGCGCCTGATGAGACCCGGCACCTTCAGGCTGTTGTCTTTAAGAGGATCCGGGTTCCTTCGTGTTCCACAAAGTAGGTATGGTGGGGGTTTTTGAATCCTAGGTGCATGACCCTGCATTTTGTGGTATTGAAGGACAACTGCCATCTTGCTGCCCAGGTACACAGTCTACCAATGTCCTGTTGTTGTTCTACAATGTTGATTGCCACGGAGACGTCAGTGAAGATTTTAGTGTCGTCTGCAAACATCCTTACTGTGGAGTGAGCCTCATGTGGCACGTTGTTGATAAAACAGACCTCGCAAAAACCCTGCAGGGTGATTCAGCACACTCAGGAGTGCTGGTGCACCGTTCCACCGTGCAGCCACGCTTGCACAAAGAAGACCTTCACAGGAGAGTCTGCGGGAGAAAACCTCACCCGCGTCCTCATCAGAAAATCCAGCGTCAAGAGTACAACGCTTTGACGGCAAGCGTTCGATCCTCTCGCTTTTAAAACAGTCGCAGGAGTGTTGATCTGTAGATTCTGCCCCTGATAAGCAACGTTTAAGCCTTTTATGATTTCGTGTCTCGCCACTCGGCGGGTACCGTGAAGCCGCTACAGTCCTCTCACAGAGCCTCAGCGATCAGGATGAATAATGAGACGACAGTTTCAGCTTTTATTCAGCTTCATATGTTAAACAACACATAACAAAACACATTTAGGATCAAACCAAAATAAATTTGACCTTTAGTGTTTTCACCTGAAGGTCAACGCGCCAGTTCACAACAAAAGTCGCCTCAGGGCGCTTCATACTGTCAGTGTTAAAGAGAAAACCCCAACAATCAGCCGCACTTGGAGACTGTGGGAAGAAAGAACTCCCTTTTAACAGGAAGAGACCTCCGGCAATACCAGGGTCATGGAGGGGCAGCCATCTGCCTCAACCGGTTGGGGGTGAGGGGAGAGAGAAGAGAGAAAGGAGAGTAAAGAGAGACGCAGACCACGGGTAGAGAAGACAACATTCATGACGTGCAGCGGTAACAAATAAATGCTAACTATAAGTCTTGTTTCTTCATCCCTTCATCGGTTTTTACAACAGCATCTTTTATTTGCTGTCTGGTTTTGTGGGGTTTCTCTCGTCACTGTTCCCTTCTGAATATGAAATGTTCGTTTGGATTAACATCTGCTGATCGACTTGCCCAGTCCCTCGGTGACGTCCTTCGTTGAGGTTCCTGTAGATTTCTGCATTCATCCTGCTGCCACCATCATGGGTTCCATCATCAGTAAAAATGACTGAGCCTGTTCCAGAAGCAGCCACGCAGCCCACGCCACGACGCAGCCTCCGCCGTGCTTCACAGTCTGTGTGTTTGGGATCGTCAGCAGATCCCTTTGCTTTCTCTTTGTCTCATCAGTCCTCCAGAGCTGGGTGATTTGGCACAGATTTATGCTGGATGCCCTTCCCGATTCCACCTGGACTCAAACCAGGGATGCTTCGTGTGCACAGATAATGTGTAAACCACCGCACTACAGAGACACTCGCGTGATGGGTGTGTCAAATAAATCCCAAACATACCGACATGTCGGATAATTACTTTTATTAACAACAGTAAATACATACATTTAAACGCAGCTGATCGTCATGTTTGCAGCACAAAAGCATCAAAGTGTCACTTTTTGCAGGAAAAATGATTCGGAGTGTAAATAATCATAGATTCATTTTGTTTGTATTCGTAGCTTTTCATCGAGTTTTTCCAACGCGTCAACAAAAATGATTTTACACACAGTTAAGATTTAAAAAATAGTCCAGCATTCTGCTCCCGTCGCTGCATCCTGATGAGACAGAAACATTAAACATGTTGTTTTTATTTGTATTTATTATTTTAGTTCTTGTTTTTAATCATTGTTAAACTTTTCATTCATTTTTATTTGTTGGATCCCGGATGCCCTTCCTGACCCAACCCTCCATGGTGAGAGCAGCTTGTGTCCCCTTCTGGGATCGAACCAGGGATCTTTTTCTTTGGGGGGGGGGGCAGCTGGTTCATGCAGCGGACCAGGGCGCCTCCTGGGTGAGGTGTTTTGGGTGAGTCCTAGTGGGAGCTTTTTCCTACAAGCCTCAGTCACGCTTCATTCAAGCAGACGTTCACACACTGATGGAGGCATCAGGAGCCGTTTGGGGTTCAGTGTCTTGCTCAAGGGCACTTCAGCATGTAGAATGGAGAAGCTGGGGATCGAGCCGCCAACCTTCCCGCCAATCCACAGCCGCCCATTTTAATCATTTGTATTTTTTAAATTTATTCTTAAGTTAAAATTTTTCTTTCATAATTTATTTTGATTTGTCTTCATTTTTACATTTTTATTTGTTTGTATTTATTTTTTTTATCATGTATGTATTTTATTTTTAAAATATTTTATTTTCATTTAATTTATTAATTTGTATATATTTACTTATTTATTATAAATTATGTTTATCACTATTATTGCTGCTGTTATTGTTGTTGCTATTCTAAGCAATATTATTATTGTTATTGTTATTGTTATTTATTGCATCTTTCCTGTTGTTGCTCTGGCTGCTGTAACAGATAAACTGTTTCTTATCTTTTTTCCTGCAGGTTTAATTTTCACTTCATATCTGATGCAGCCCTGGAGATCTTTGCAGATTTCCTTCAGACAGAAAAAAAACGAACATTTTTCGTGCTTTTATTTTGAACTTCCAGCCTCGCTGGTTCTGGTCTCCTTTTAGTCACCTGCAGTGAGCTTCACGCAGGCGCACTGAGGATCATAGCGGCCGCCTGGAGGCTGCGCAAACAGCAGGGCGAGAGCGACTCCTTCAAAATAAAAGCACCAGCAGCACGCTTCGGCGAAGCCCAGGAACAGCGGAGCGTCGGTTTCCTTCTGATCTGAAGGTCTGTGGACGCTGAAGCGGTCCCTGGATCTACTGCGTGGACGCCGCCACTCTCTCCCCGTCCAGCAGCAAATAGTGCACGATGCCGCTCTTCTTCTGCCTGCCGCTCGCAGCTTTGATGCAGCACTCGTGGTCGCCCAGCATGAAGTGTGTCTCCGTGCCGTCGTCCACGAACTCCCCCTGAGGACAGGAGACACAGACAGTCAGGGATCCTGACAAAGGAGTTCTATTTTGAAAGACACCTGACATTATTACTATATCTACAGAAAACACAGCTCTGACCATCTTTTATATACAGTCTATGGCTGACTCCCTGGATGTGTGTGTGCTCTGATTGGTGGGATCCTGCTGAGGGACAGGTTTAAAGACGCTTGCTCTTAGTCCAAAGACAAACACCCTGACCTGGGAGTCGGAGTCCCACCTGGATTCAGTCCACCTCTGATCGACGCCCCTGCTGACTTTTAAAAGCCAGACTTTGTGGCTTCTAACCCAGAGAAACAGTTTTATTTTGAAAGGTAACTGCTCTTCTTTGATGTTTCAGGCGCTTCCTTTAAGGCCAGCAGTTCAGGGCCTCTCTTGTCTTATTCCTGCTTCCGTGAAGCTCCAGATGTTGGCAGCTGACAGCTTCAGCAGCCGGAGGAAGCAGAGACTGGGGCCTGGCAGCGTCTTGCTGAAATAAGCAAGACGTTTCCTGGATGCTGCAGTTTCGCCACACACCTGACAGGCATGAAAACCTTCAGACGGACTTTTCACAGCACGTGGCCAAATCTGAGAGGCTCCTTTTAGACCCGATCATGTCGCTAATTAGCCTCATGAGTTGCTCCTGAAACCTCGAATTCAAAACGAGCAGATATTTTTCAAAGAGCAGCTGAAGCTGGAGGCGCTGCAGCATCAGGTCGCTTTGTTGTGCGACAGGTTCAGGTGCCAGGGCCCCACATGGTTTTTAAAAAACGACTCAGAAGTGTTTTCTAAGCGAGTCTCACCGTCGTCTCCATCTTCTGCCCGTTGCACCAAACGTCCATGGTGTCCTTTTCTGTCAGAAACAACAAGTGAACACATTTATCAGCACTCTCACAGTGACACACAACAGACCCACAACATCCAGTCTCCCTGAAGACACTTCCTTCTCATGTTGTCATTGTCCATTTCTCCTGGACCATGCCATGTCTCATTCTGACAGCTTTTGCGCTTCATTAGTGAAATATTGTGCATCATTTGGTCGTTTTGTGTCGTTCCCCAAACATTTTTGCACTTCTTTTAGGTCGTTTTTTACCAAAAAAAAAATCCAAAAATGAATAAAAAGAGAAACAAAATGACCAGAATGACTGAAATTACCTGCATGAAACGCAACATGACCACAAGGAGACACAAAATGGCCAAAATGAAATAAAAAAATTGTCAAAAACATGTAAAAAGAAGCAACGTGAGATCATTTCTGTTTCATTTTAATTTCTAAACTGTTTGTTCATCTTTTTCTGACACTTGCTTTTCATTTTAGCTGTTTGTGGTCACTTTGTGTTTGTTTTCAGTCATTTTACGTCTCATTTTAAAGTCTCCATTTCATTTTGACCAATCCGTGTGTTATTACCCCGCCAAGGAGGTTATGTTTTCGTCTGTCTGTGTACAAAACAACTCAAAAACTGATGAAGGGATTTGGCTTCATAAAAGGAAGAGGTGATTACATTTTGGGAAGAATCGGATGATGGGATCATGCCAGAAAAAAATCCTGAACCCAGTAAAGATTGAAGCAATAGTAACATGATTAAACTACACGCTGTGTGCATTCATGGTCATCAAAGGCACTATGACGATCATGCCTTTGATGTCGGTGCCTTTGATGATCATGCCTTGGATCTGCACTCTGTGAGTGCTTTTCTGGTTTTATGTTTTACATTTTGCTTTCATCTGAGTCCTTCAGCTTCATTCTTCAGTTCACTCTTATCTCATTTTGACATTTTTGCCTTTTCTTTGATAAATTGTATCATTTTGTATCTCTTTATAATCATTTTGCATTTATTTTGTTTGTTTTTACGTCTCTTTTTGACACTTTTGGTTTTATTATTACCGACTGCAAGTCGGCTTGTTGTCATTTTCCATTTCATGAAGGTCATGTAGGTCATTTAGATGATGTAGGTGATGTTGCGTCTCATTTTGGTTGTTTTCACTTTTCATTTTGAGATTCTCCTTTTCTTTGTGGTCGTTCCATGTTACATTTTCTCAGGTTTACTTTGCCCTTGGTCATTTTACTTTTTATTTCACTTTCATTTTGGTCATTTTCTGTCTTATTTGGTTGTTTTTGTATCTATTAAATTGTTTCACATTTCTTTGTGGTCATTTTGTGTCTGTTTCAAATCTCATTTTGACATTTTTACCCCATTTTTAGCCATTTTCACTTTGCTGTGGTCATTCTGCTTTTCACTGAGGTCATTTCTCTTTCTCTTTGTTATTTTGTGTTTTATTTGATTATTTTATGTCTTTTTAATCATTTTATTCTCATTCTGACATTTTCTCTTTCATTTTCTCCAGTCCATGTCTAGTTTTGTGAATTTCATGTTGCTTTCAGTCACTCTGTGCTTCACCAGAGTCGTCTGCCTCTATGTTCTGAATGATTCTTAACTCATTTGGACAGTTTTATACTTTATTGTGAACATTTTGTGTGTTTTTGTCAACATTTTGTGTGTTTTTGTCAACATTTTATGTGTTTTTACGAACATTTTGTGTGTTTTTATGAATATTTTGTGTTTTTGTCAACATTTTTTGTGTTTTTACGAACATTTTGTGTATTTTTATTAATATTTTGTGTTTTTGTCAACATTTTGTGTGTTTTTGTCAACATTTTATGTATTTTTATGAACATTTTGTGTGCTTTTTTTGACATTTCCTTGTAATTTTGGTCATTTTGGTTGTTTTGTATCCCTCTGTCTTTCATTTGCTGTTTTTACATCACCGTTTGACAGCTTAGTGTTTCGTTTTATGCCTTTCATGCTCCTGTGCTTTGTGGTCATTTTAAATAATTAACGTCTCATTTTCACAGCCTCCGTTTGTTTTTGCCCCTTCTGTCTCATTTTGTCAGTTTCACACTTCTCGTAGTCACTTTGCATTTTATTTTGACCATTTTTGTGCTGCATTTTGTTTGATTCTCGTCTCATTCTGTCCGTTTTGTATTTCTTGTAGCTGCTGTCTGCCTGCTCGTGGTCGTTTATCGCAGTTGTCTCTCTTTCTGTCTCCTCTTGACTGTTTGTCTTGTTGTCTTTCTTTGTCCTTGGTCCTCTTTATATGTCTTTTTCCCTCTGTTTTCTTTTCCTCACTTCTTTCTTTCTTTTCTGTCTGTCAGGTCCAATAACTTCACATTATTTAACTATAAACTTCGTCACAAATGATGCGACAAAAGGAGCAAACATGTTCAACACAGGAGGGCGTGATCATCACCATGTTGCAAGTTTGACGGACAGGAAAGATATTTGGGTCGTTCTGAGCTTTAGTTTGGTCATTTCTGCTTTTTTTTTGATGGTTTTGAGTGTGTTTGTGATATTTGTGTGTAATTTAGGCCTCGTTTCCACGTTTTTACGTTTGATGGGTTATTTTCCCAGTTTAGATCAGGTTCCCTGTTGTGATCTGATCTCTCAGGCCTTCAGGAAAATCTTCGAGGTTTACTTTGTGATGTGTAACTAGGCTGCGGCTGGTTTCCTTTCCAAAGATAGCAGCACTGACCTCGCCCTGAGTGGATTAGACTGCTCTGCCCTTGCCTACATTTCCTCCTGCCAGCACCGGGTAAACCCTGAGCCGCGAGCTCACCGAGAACGACCCGGTAGTCCTCTTCGCCCACTTTGAGCAGCCAGGTCTTGGTGGTTTTGGCTCGGTTGTCGACGAACTTCTGCAGACTCTTCCCCTCGATGTTCAGCGAGTACTCGTAGGCGAAGCCGCTGATGGCCTCGATGTTGATGGTGGCCTTAGTGTTCGCACCGCCGACCGTGAAGGTTTCCTTTCCGACCAGCTTGAACATCCAGTCCTTTCTGATGACTTCCTGTTGAGGAAACATGTTAAGGACACAGCTGCTTTCATGACTGATGCATTTTTACATCAGTTTGACCACAAAGCAACACAAAAACTGACACGGAAGGACTCGCAGTAACAGGAAAAGTACCTGTATCAGCATCAGGTGTACTTAAAGCATTAAAGTGCTCATTCAGACAAGGCTGGATTAGCAGCAAGGAGCCTTACACAATCCTGTGGAGTCATTATTTCAACAAGCGTTTCTGGGGGGGGCGGTCTACTAACGAAATCAGGCTGGTGTGCTTTAACAAAACTTCAGCTCAGTCTAGCCTTAATTAGCTTCGACTCTTCAAAACTACAGTTAACTTTACAACCCTACATGACACTATATGGACAAAAGTATTGGGTCACCTACAGGCGCTAATCCAGAGGCATTAATATGGAGTTGGTCCCTTTGCAGTTAGAGCAGCTTCCACTCTTCTGGGACGGCTTTCTACAACATGTTGGAGCGTCTGTGGGAATTTTTTTCCCATCCAGTAGAGCATTTGTGAGGTCAGACACTGACGTTGGATGAGAGGGTCTGACCCACAATCTCTGTTCTACTAAATGTGTTGGCTGGGGTTGAGGTCAGGGCTCTGTGAGGGCCAGTCAAGTTCTTCCACAGCAAACTCATCCTACCATGCCTTTATGGAGCTTGCTTCGTGCACTGCCAGAACAGAAATGGGTTGTCCCCAACCTGTTCCCTATTAGCTGGAAACACAGAATCATCCAAAATGTCTTGGTAAACTAAAGGATGAAGATTTCCTTCACTGGAACTAAAGGGGACAGGCCAATCTTAGAAAAGTACCACAGAGCATTATTCCTTCTCCACCAAATGATGTCAGACAGGTAGCATTCTCTTGGCACACAGTTTTGGTGCTGATGTTAATGGCAGAGGAGAACTGGAACTGTGTAGTTACTGAGCCAGTAGAGTGTTAGTGACTTTCACGCTCTCAGTGACCCCGCTCTGTAACGTCACATGGTCTGACACTTGGTGACTGAGTTGCTGTGGATCCTTAATGCTTCCACTGTGCAATAATACCGTGATTGATGGTGGAATATCTAGGAGGGAGGAAATTTCACCAGCTGACTTGTTGCAGTGGTGGCATCCTGTTACAGCACCACGCTGGAATTCAGTGAGCTCTTTAGAACCACCCATTCTTTCACTAATGTTTGTAAAAGCAGACTGCATGGCTAGCTGCTGGCTTTTGTACATCTGTAAAAATGGGACTGAATGACACTGAATGACCTGGATCCAATGAATAAGAGGTGTGACCCAGTTTGTCCAAATAGTAGATGTTGGTTTAAAACCAAAATGAAAACATAAAGGACCAAGAACTGAACCCTGAGGAACCCCACGATCGAGCTCAAGAGCTAGAGTGGGATGAGCGCGTTGGTCTGTTTGTGTACTGAGCCAGAAAATTTGATTGTTGTAGCTTTGACTATCCAATCAAAACCAACACTGACAGGAGAGTTTACGTTTCTGGTTACTGAGAAAGATTTGAATTTTAAAACGTATCCCAAAATGTTTATGCACTGTTGTCAAAGTTAACTGAAGTTGGGGGTTTTCCTGTTTACCTCAGTATAGTTAAAGTGCCAGCCAGTGGTCATTACAGGTAATGCTCTTTTTGGTATTTGAACACAATTCACTTTTTTACGCAATAACACATTCGCCTTACAAGCAAAAGGTTCCTGGTTCGATTCCAGATGGGGACATAAGCCCCTCTTACCATGGTGGGTTGCATCAGGAGGGGCATCCAGCGTAAAACTTCTGCCAAATTACCAATGCGGATTACTCCGCTGCGGTGACCCCCTTGGGTAGAATACAAGGGAGCAGCTGAAGGTAAATCTCAGCTGTACAAACCTTCAACTTGAGGTTTTACAAACACATCAGATATTTAATATTACTTTGACTGAAATGAACAATTTTATTTGTACAACAGATTATTTTTTCTTCAAAGTCACTTTTTGCTTCAGTATCAGGTCAGACCGAGCAGACAGACCAAGATAAATATAAGGGTGTCACAGATATCGGTCTAAATGACTCTGTTTTCCAATGACATGTTAAATATTTTCACCAAATCGAAGGAAAAGCTGCAGTCTGGGGTAAAAGCTAACCATCGGTTCCATCGGTTACGAGCCAAAAAAATCTGACCCTCCACCCTGCTCTTCCACGAACAAACACTACCGGGATCTCACCTTTCCGTTGATGTAAACAATGCGTTTCCCAGTCGTGGTGCCATGGGCGAACTCGATCCTATAAACGCCGTCACTCAGCGCCACCTCCCACACCGCGACCACGTCTCCACCCAGCATCTCAGCTCGACCTCAGGAACCTGTCCTGGACGTCCGGAAAGAGTCAGAGAAGCAGCTGGAAAACCATCCCTGGGAGCTGGAAGTGAGGAGCGCCCGTTCTGTGCGGCTCTGTGGTGTCGGCTCAGCAGCAGGTGAATTACTGTAAGAGGCTTACAGGCCTGAGCTCACTCTATGCTGCCACAGACACTTAGGCTTTGGTTTGGATCTCTGGTTGGTTTGAGACGGCAGAAAAGAACTCCGTCATCCAGAGCCGCTGCTCCTCCACGTCGAAAGGAGCCAGCTGAGGTGGTTCATCTGATCAGGATGCCTCCTGAATGCCTCCCACTTGAGGTGTTTCGGGCACGTCCCTCTGTGAGGAGACCCTGAGGAAGACCCAGGACACGCTGGAGAGACTGTGTCTCCCAGTTGACCTGGGAACGCCTTGTGTCCCCCCTGAAGAGCTGGAGGAGGTGGCTGAGGAGAGTGGCCCTCACGCTCACCTAACCTCCGACAGAACACCTCTGGGACATTATGTTTCAGTCCATTCAACGCCGCTAGGTTGCACCTCAGACTGTCCAGGAGCTCAGTGATGCCCAGGTCCAAATATAAGAGGAGATCCCCCAGGACACCATCCATCATCTCATCAGCAGCATGCCCTGCTGTTGTCAAACTACTGAGTTGCTGCAATGAAATTTCAGCAAAACGGACTAGTCTGCTGCATCATTTTTCTCTCTGATTCAGCGTCTGTAGGTTGATCATTTTCACTTCCATGAAACGATGCTGCATCCTGTGCTTCCTAACACATCAGTATCCATATCCAGCAGGATTTTATTTCCCATTGACATCTGATGTGTTTTCAAAGTGTTCCTTTAATTTTTTCGAGCAGTGTAGAAACCTTTAGAGGAACTTGGTAGTTTTCCACCAGAGGAACCTTCCTAGGAACTATGAACTTGTCTCGACTGCAGCAGTGGTTTGAGGAACTCGGTATATTTTGACGGCAGGAACCTTCCCAGTAACAAAGAACCGATGGAGAAACTCTGCATGATTTACCTATAGAATCTTCTCCAGAACCTAAGAACCTTTAGAGGAACTCAGCATGATTCCAACAAAAGATCTTTCCTCATGAACCAGTAACATTTAGAAGAACTCAGAATATTTCTGCCATAGGAACTTCGAATGACTTTGAATATTTTGACAGCATGAATTTTCCCCAGGAATTAGAGGAACTCAATATGTTCCACCATAGGAACATACTGAATTCTCTAAAGGTTCTTAGATAAACTCAGTAAGTTTCCTTTGTAGGAACTTTAGCTTAGAAATAGGGACCTTTAGAGGGATATTGTATGCTTCCTCAGAAACCTCTCCTAAGAACTAGAGACCTTAAAGGCACTCAGTATGTTTCAACTGGAGTAACCTTCCCTCAGAGCTAAGAACATTTAGAGGAACTTAGTATGTTTCAATTACACAAGCTTCTTCTTCTTCTTTCGAGTTCACCACAGCGGATCATCTGCCTCCATCTCACCCTATCCCCTGCATCCTCTTCCCTCACACCGACCCTCTGCATGTCCTCCTTCACTACATCCATCAACCTTCTCTGTGGTCTTCCTCCTGTCTTCACCTGTCTTGTGCTCTGTCCGTTGCTTTGGATGGTTGATTCCAGGTATTTAAACTTATCCACCTTCACCACCTCTACTCCTTGCATCTTCACCGTTCCACCTGCCTCCCTCTCAGTCACACACATGTATTCTGTCTTGTTTCTACTGATTTTTATTTCTCTTCTCTCCCGTGCATACCTCCACCTCTCCAGGCTGCCATGAACAAGGGTCTAAATTAGGAGAAGAAGGAAGCTCCTGCTCTGGGACTGGCACACCAAGCCCCACAGCAGCTTCCCTGGAAGCGAGAAACCTTTAGATGAACTGCTTTCAGACAGTTTTTTTACTCTTGGATCTGTATGATGTCATAGCGAGGTTATATTGGATTGGACTGCTTTATTGTCATTTCAACTACACATAAATACACAGTGAAATGAAATAGCGTTCCTCCAGGACCCGGTGCCCCATACAAGGGTTAATGTCGGCTGGCCAGGGCTCGCCTCCAGCCCAGCACAAAACCCCGCCCGCGATGTCCTCTTCCCCGGCCACCGGCATCAGGCGACTCCGAGGACTGAAGGCCTGGTCTACACAGCAAGCCGAGATTGGAGCCCCCAGAAACCGCCCAGCCGCAGCATCAGCCCTACAACGATACCCCCCCCCCCCCGGAACCCAAACAAGTTGGTTTCCCGGACGCTGCCCGGCAGGTCATGAAAAACAACATCGCCGGATCGCCAGTTAGCATCGTCTGTGGACGGAGCTACGGAACTACGCGTCTGGTCGTCCTCAAACCTCCAACTTTCGAACACGAACTCCACCGTCCTGGCGTCCACAACACCCGAATACTGGGTCAAAACCGGGTCAAAACATGGACAGTCACAAGGGTACAAGCGTCGCCTTGGTTCCGGAGTGGCCACGCGCTACCGTCGCGCCGCCATCTTGGCCCGTTTGATCTTCTCATCCCTAATGTGGTCACCTCCGGAACTGAAGCCTCGCCTAACTACTGTTCAAACCATTTGAGAGGGGCAGCCAATCAGAAGAAAGATGCCTTACAGAGGATGAACTGAGGCCCAGAATAAGATAAATAAGGGTTGCTGTGAGCTGTCAATCATGCGGAGCCACCCCATGAGAATGAAGAATAAAAACATGGAGCTGTCCTGAGTGAGGGGCGACGGGTCCTGTCGGTGCTTCTGGACTGACCGAGTGTTTCTGCTTGATCTCCAGCAGCTGTTCAGCCTGGAGTCTGTGGGTTTGAAAGCGGCTCTGCCGGCCCGGTGCTGACTCACACAAAGCTTCTATTGTGTCTTTGTTTTGTGAATCTCTGGGCTCTTTAATGTGTGTCATGTCTGAGCTGCAGCCAAACCATGCTACACTGAAACTCTCAGAGAGGAAGGAAGTGATTAAAAAGTGACGCATATGTCACATACGTCTGTCAGTCACGGCTCTGATTTATTTCACCTCTCGGAGCACTTCTGCTTTCAGGAATCCCACAAAAAAAAAACGACCCGTGCGGGTTCACGTAGCTCAGTGGAACAACATGTGTAATGTGAGCTGCAGGAAACAACCTGAAGCATCAGGAGAAACGTTAACATCAAAACAAAAGGAGGTCACAGAGAGGTGTCAGGAGGAGAGTTTCTGGTCTGACGAGTTCAGCCTGAGGCACATTAAACTCCGCGTTGTTGAGTAACTTCATCTGCATGTGATAAGAGATAAGAGACCCAAAATATTCCAGCAGCCCCCGCCTTCACAGATGAAGTAAAAACACTCTCAGATCAGGCTGGAATTAAGGTGGAGGGAAACGTCCTTCATTTTCCAACAGAGGGAACAACATTACTGTCACAGCACCCAGCTATTAGACTGAGCCCGTCTGTTTCAGTGGGCTGACAAGGGAACAGGTCTGACGGGTGGATTTCACCTGTCAGCTGTCAGTCGTGAAATCAAAACTGTGACGCAGCCTGATTTACTACATGGACAAAAGTATTGGGTCACCTGCAGCAGCTTTTCTGACCTCCCGTTCTAAATCCAGAGGCGTTATGGAGTTGGTCCCTTTGCAGCTAGAACAGCTTCCACTCTTCTGTAAGGCTTTCTACAACATGTCGGAGTGTCTGTGGGAATTTCTACCTATTCATCCAGAAGAGCGTTTGTGAGGTCAGACACTGATGTTGGATGAGAAGACCTGGATCACAATCTCTGTTCTGCTAATGGTGTTGGATGGGGTTGAGGTCAGGGCTCTGTGCGGGCCAGTCGCATTCTTCCACAGCAAACTCATCCAACCATGCATTTATGGAGCCTTCCTCAAACTGTTCCCACAAAGCCAGAAGTAGAGAACTGAGGGGGCCCAGGACAGTTCCAGAAAAGCCCAATAGCAGTATTCCTCCCCCACCAAACTTTACAGTCAGGCAGGTAATGTTCTCCTGACAATCACCAAACCCAGTCTTTCTGCTGCCATCTTTAGGGGTCACCACAGCAGATCATCTGCCTCCATCTCACCCTATCCCTGCATCCTCTTCTTCTCACACCAACCCTCTGCATGTCCTCCTTCACGACATCCATCAACCTTCTCTGTGGTCTTCCTCTTCTCCTCCTGTCTGGCAGCTCCATCTTCAACATCCTTTGTCCAATGTGTCCACCACAGTTACTATAGTTTTAGTTTCAGTTAGTTTCCAGGGCAGGTTTGCTCATTTCACTTTAGTTTTTACAAGTTTCAGTATTCGTCTTGGTTTTCTAACTTATCGTGGCATCAGTGTTTTTCATCAGGACAAGATTTAAGATGTTCAGATTAGAAATTACACAACACTTTGTGAGGGCAGTTGACTCTCAGTCATGGAGACATTCTGAGTCTTAAAAAACCAAAGCATGAAAACCCCATCAGATAGACCGTCTTACCAGAATTTACCAAACTGACAAAGACTGAAACTAAGGACATTTCCTGAGCACTTTTGTTTCATTTTAGTTTTGAGAGCACACTATAAAGTTTTAGTTTGAATTTTTTATTCAGTTCAAGTCGTCTACCAGTTTTCAGTTCGAGCAGAGAAGCCCAGACGTTCCTCTCCCCAGCTACCTCCTCCGGCTCTTCAGGGGGGGCACCAAGGTGTTCCCAGGACAGCTGGCAGACAAAGTCTTTAAAGTAGCAAAAATTTGTTTGCAGAGTAAATTTTGTGGTGTTCTAATCCGATCGAGTGTTTCTGTCACAGAAAGCCCAGAGACCCTGACATAGGCCAGATTTTCTGCTGTTAAGGGCAGGTTAGACTGAACACCTGACTTCAGTGATTCAGAGCTGTGGTCCATATATCTGTCCATATACTGTGTGTCCGTCTGTGGTGCCAAGACGGATCCACACACAGAACCAGGAACCTGTTATAACATGTCTGCATTTAAAGATCATGTAAATAGTTCTCAAAGCAAAAATTTGAGAGTCGTGAAGTCTGGACCAGGTGGAGGAAGAGGAAGCTCACATCTTGAGTTTCTCTGCTCCAGTGAAGACCAAGTCTTCAACCTGTCCTCATGGTTGGATGGTGTCTTCTGGTGGCACGAGGGACCAACAGTGTTCATGATTTCATGTGTTCCTCTTTTTATTTCCATTTGTTTTCAGCAGAAAACACATTTTTATCCTGAAACAAATGAAATAAAGTGAAACAAGTGAAGCCAAAGTTGATCCATGGACGCCTTCATGAGTTAGATGCACTGATTCGATCAATTTTCAGACCAAACTGACGTTTACAGCAGATTCTTGGGTTTTTATCCTTTTAAATTCTCCACATGCCAGGCTTCAGAGTGCTCCACGAGACTGCCACTCATCAGTATGTTGATCAAAAGTGAAGCCAGAGCTCCCTCTGCTGGCGAGACATTAATACTACAGCAGCTCATTCCACATCTTTCTCAATCCCAGGTTTAAATCAAATTTAAGTCAGAATAAACAGGAGTTTCTCTGGTTTTGCATTGAATGTCAGGAGCCACATTACTTTTCAGCAGTTTTTCTAATGGAAGTTTTATATTTGGACCCTTCTCCTCGGGTTTTTGTTGAGTTCTTGTTCAGAGCCAAATTTATTTCCAGTAAAATTCCAGATCTTAAATTGACAAAAAACATAAATTATATTTATAAAAGAAAGAGTTCTCTGATTTATACGCAGAATATTTGTAACAGTGAAGATCCAGGACTGGGGAGGAACTTAAACTTGTTAAAAGATTTTTAACTTTCACACCTCTGATTTTAAATTTCTGCACTGGCGGCCACTTCATTAGGTACACGACGCTAGTACCAGGTCGGACCCCCTTTTTGATTCTTCGTGGCACAGAGATCTTGCTCCATACCGACATGACAGCATCACAGCTGCTGTGAATCTCCTGTTCCACCACATCCCAAAATTGCTCTGTTGGACTGAGATCTGCTGACTGTGGAGGACATCTGAGGATGGTGAACTCATTCTGTTTAAGAAAACAGTTTGAGAGGATTTGAGCTTTGTGCCATCAGAAGATGGGTTAATTTAAGGCAGGATGGATTCATGACACCAAATCCTGACCCTACCATCTGAATGTGGCAGCAGAAATGGAGACGCATCATACCAGGCATCTCTCCAGTCTTCTGTAGCCTCAGTTTCCGTTTTTAGCTGACAGGTGTGTTACCTGGTGTGCTCTTCTGCTGTCAGAGATGCTCTTCTGCATGGCTTGGTTGTAATCAGTGGTTATGAGTTACTATCAGCTTGCAGCAGCCTGGGCCTTCTCTTCGGACCTCTGGCATTTTCTCCAGGGGTGCTGCTGCTCACTGGATGTTTTCTCTTTTATGGACCACCCTCTGTAGGTCAACAGTTTGTGAAATACTCAGTTCAAAGTCACTAAAATCACTTTTCTCCCTCATCCTGCTGCTCAGCTTGAACTTCAGCAGGTCGTCTTGTTTACAGGTCTAAATGCACTGAGTTGCTGCCATGTGATTGGTTGATCAGATATTTGTGTTAAGCTGTTGAACGGGGATACCTAATAAAACTCATGCTGGGTCACCTGCCGTACTTAAACAGCACCTGTGGTTGTTTTCCACCCTTGTTGTTTCTTTGCACCCTGGTGGTGGAAAAACCTTCAGAACCAGCTAAAACTGGATGCTTTTGTTTCTTTGGGAAAGTTTAAAGCCCTTAAAGAATAATAAGCTGGGCTTTGTATTTTGTTCCTTGTTTGTCCTGATTTGCTTTATTTTTGTCCAATCTGTGCTTATGTTATACTCGATTTTATATTTCTTGTAACCTGATATTTTCTTGGAGAGGAGATTTTAATCTCAAGGGTCTTCCTGGTTAAATAAATAAAGTGTGCTTACTTGCATGCCCAGCTCTCAGCATTATTAAAGAGCTGGCTTGGATTAGTAAGGGATGCACCTTTCTCTCTCTTTGTGAACTTTCCTCTCAGTTTTAGGAAGGAGAAGGTCTCATAGCTGGTGCTCCCATGTTCCATGTTCTCTAGATCAAGTCAAAAACTGGATGTCACAGCAGCTTTTTCTCGTTCAGTCTGACATCATGAGCCATTTCTAGGTCAAAATGCTCCAAAATCAAACAAGCACTGATGTACTACTGAGTTAAAAAGGGTCCAAATTCTTCCAGCTCCAATACAATAATCTGGGTGGCTGTTCTTCCAGGTGTTACAATAAAGTTTAACGTCCAGCCATCCATGAAAAACAGGATGGAGCTGATTTAGAAGAAATATTTCTGAACAACTGAAACCTGCAGCTTTGAACAACTCAATACATTTAGGCACAGTTAAGACCTGCTGAAGTTTAAACCAGGCATCATAGCCTCTCGTTACAACAGAAGCATGCAGAAGAGCATCTCTGACAGCAGAAGAGCACACCAGGCGCCACTCCTGTCAGCTAAGAACAGGAAACTGAGGGTACAGTTCACACGGGCTCACCAAAATTGGACAACAGAAGACTGGCAAAACATTGCCTGGTCTGAGGAGTCTCCATTCCTGCAGCCACATTCAGATGGTTGGGTCAGGATTTGGTGTAAACACCATGAAAGCATGGATCCTTCCTGCCCAGTTCAGGCTGCTGGTGGTGTAGGTGGTGTTAGGGGATATTTTCTCAGCACACTTTGGGTCCCATAGAACCAACTGAGCATTGTTTCAAAAACACAGCCTACCTCAGTATTGTTGAAGATAATAAAAATGGATCAAACTTCAGCAAAGAGAAGGTCTGAGATGATCCCATGCACAACACAAGGTCAGTCATGATTAAGTTACTGTGTGGTTTGGTTTACGGCTGTTTTCAGGCATTTTCAGTGTTCAGAAAAGGAGTTCCATGAAGCCATTACAATCACAACATAATGCCTGACTTTGTTTTATTATCGCAGGAAGAAGAATTAGTCTACAAGTCAACAATAAGAAACATGACTGAGCTCTAAAAGTCAGGCAGAGCAAGCTGCTTCAAACTGAATGCAGCTCTATGCAGACGATGCAGTGATTTACAGAGCAGATTCCCTTTGAAGTTTTGATTATAAATTATCATTTTATTTATAAAGGAAGTGAAGCTTCATACAAAAGGAGTGTGGAAGTGGAGGGATTAGATATGAGGAATGTGTGGTACAGTAATACTGAAAACACACAGACAGGAGAGATAAATAAAGAGAAACACTTACATGAAAAAACAGTCGACAGTAAAGAAACCCACTTTGAAGTTCACCAACATGATTGTTCTCCACATTCAAAGACTCCCTGAGCTTCCTGCGAACAATCAGCGGATCTGCTGCTGCTATCAGAGAAAACTGCTGCAGGTCCTTGCCATAAGTTTGTGGACACACATGGCTGGAGCTTTGAATTGGTGTGCATATAAAGCATAATTTCAATCTGCTCCAACAGCTCTCAGACACTGAGCTGGACCTGCAGGCTATTGGAGCAGTGCATTAATGCCCAACATATAGTGGGTGTGTCCACACACTTTTGGCCACATCATGCGGAGAACGAGCACACACCACGGAAAAAGAAAGTAAGAGCACTGTGAATTTGTGTTTGGCAGGTGAGGAGTAAGAGTGTTGATTGTGCCGTTTCCTGGTTGCAGTCTGAAGCTGCTTCAGTCTCTCTCAGCCGGTTTTCCTTCTCTTTGGTTTTGGCATGTCACCTCCTCACCGCTGACCTCAGAGTAAGCAGCAATGCTTCTTCTTCTTCTTGCCACTTGGCCCATTTTTGTCTTTGATCTCGGACATTTTCTTCTTGCGGACCTCCCTCATGAGGTCGAAGAACACCTGGAAACAGAGACCACACGAGTTAACAGCAGCTCAGAGCTTCATCTCAAAGTTTCTCCAGCTCTTCTTCGTTTAAAATCTACCTTGTCCACGTTGGCTCTCGTCTTAGCCGAGGTCTCCACGTACTGGACACCCCACTCATTTGCCTTCGCCGTAGCCTCGTTGACAGAAACCTGCCGGTGCTCCTCCAGGTCTGACTTGTTCCCCACTAGCAGAAGAGGGATGGCCTCCTCCTCCTTCACCCGCAGGATCTGCTCCCTGTTAAAGACAGTTTCAAACATTACTTTTCCTCGAAGCTTCTGTAAGAGTAGGAAACTAAATGATGCTGTCCATGATAGTCCTTTAAAGTTAATATTCATATTTTATTGATGCTGGAAAAGTGTACCTACAGCTGCAGTTCCCCTAGTGGCCACTAGAGGCTGGCTCCATAAGGGAGTTTCCAACTTGACAGCAGAAATAAACATGTTTACAGCCTGCTACAAAAACAGTTTTGGTTTCTATGGATAATTTCTCTCTTCCTAACAACTGTATGGAGGTAAATATTAATATTAAAGCATTAAAGTTTCCATTATTAGGGGTGTGGCCTCTTTGACTGACAGGTGGGTAGGCTGCTAGCTGTCTACTGGGCTTCACTGCTAATTGGAGTCTGAACTGAACCTTTGGACCATGTTTGAACAGCATCAGCATATATTAATAGTTTATGATCAGTCTGTCCCCTCTGGAGCATTTTTAATGTGATTATCTGCTGCAGTTAAATGCAGACTGTACAAGAACATGTGCTATGTTTTATATACGGTCTGTGATGTGGACATCAACCTACAAGGAAAAAGACTACTTCTGATACAAGTTTTTTTGAAGGACAATTTAAAAATATTCTCCGAACAATCTTTAACCCCATCTGACTTTTAGGGCAGTCAATTTTTCTGTTTCTCATGTTTAACCAACACATAAATAATAGGCCAGGACCATCCCACAATACTGACAGAACAAGTAGCAGCACTCATACGATAGCAGGCACTACGATCAATTCAATTTTATTTATATAACACCAATTCACAACAAAAGTCACCTCCAGTCATTTTATGCTGCAAGGTAAAGACCCTACATCATTAGAGAGAAAACCCCAACAATCAATCAACCCTCTATGAGCAACACTCGGTGATGGTAGGGAGAAAGACTCCCTTTTAACAGAAAGAGACCTCCTGCAGAAGCAGGTTCAGGGAGGAGCAGCATCTACCTCAACCGGTTTGAGAAAATAAATACATTTAAGAAAAGAAAAAAAAATAAAAATAAAAATAAAAAGAGTAAAAATGAGAGACTCAAGAGATAAGGACAAAACACGAACTATGGGAAAAACATGAAAAATGTAATGACATGAAAAAGAAATGCTCAGTGTGTCGTGGCAAGTCCCCCAGCAGCTTGAGACAATCGCAGCATAGCTTAGGGATGGCTCAGGGTCACCTGATCCTGGTCTTTAACATATACCTGTAGTTTACCTAATTGATTATTATCATCTGGCTTCAGAGATAAATACAGCTGGGCATCACCTGCAAAAAAATTTGAATGTATGCGGTGTTTTCTAATAATACTGCTGAACGGAAGCATGCATAATATAAAGAATACTGGTCCCAGCACAGAACCCTGTGGAACTCCACGACTAAGACTAGAATATATGAGACTAATATGATTCAAACCACTGCAGTGTGTTTCCTTTAACACTAATGCTGTACTTTAGTCTCAAACAGTACTGAATAGTACACTGAGATGAGTCCAGTGAGGCCATAAGAAGGTCATCATTAACCTTCACAAGTGCCGTTTCTGTGCTGAAATGAAATTCATGAGCTCTGAGTTTTCCTAACCTGGTGTTTATATTTTGGTAGCTATAGATACTTTAGTAAACAAATCAGCTGTTAAAATGTAAATTGTAAAAGAAGAATACGACACAACCTACTGTTAGCTCCTGACTGATGACGTCTCTGTTAATATTTATTGCTGTTTGTTGCTTTCTCTCATTGGAGGAACTCATCAGTGGACCCTGATGGTGTCAGAGGAGAGACTTCTACAAACAAACTAAATTCAGCCCCTTGCAACTGTCCTCATCGCTGGTTAGGTTTTACCAACAGAGGAACTTGAGTGAGGGAAAAGTCCGCGTACATGAGACGAGTTTAGCAACTTTAAGGAGGTTTATGCAAATTTTGAAGCCAAAGCCTGGCCCACATTTACAGAACTGGATTGCGAGACCTTTTCAGTTTACCATGCAGTAATTTTCAGACAAAAAGCAACACAGTTCCTTTATAAAGTACCTCTGTCTGCTCAGTGAGAGCTTCTTTAGTGTACCTGAAAAGCCTCTTAGCAGTGTGAGCCAGAAAACCCACCTGAACTCCGATGTGGCCGTGAAGGACTCGTGCTCTGTGATGGAGAAGACCAGCAGGAAGCCCTCACCGCTGCGAAAATAGTTGTCTCTGATGGCGGCGTAGTCCTCCTGACCTGCCGTGTCTAGGATGTCGATCTGCACATCCTCGCCATCCAGCACCACCTTCTTCCTGTAGCTGTCAGCTTTAGTGGGCTCGTAGTCCTCCACGAACTGCGAGGACAAAAAGGGGTCATGTGAGAGAGGAACCCAAACAGCACAGAGGGAGAGAGGGGGGCTGATGGGAAATACGGTTCGAGAGTCTCACCTCGTCGTACATGAACTGCAGGGTGAGGGCCGACTTCCCCACGCCACCGCTGCCCACCATGATCACCTTGTGGAGAACCAGAGAGGTCTGGTTCTTGTTCTTAATAGAGGCCATGACTCTGGTTTGGGTCAGGCCGGCTCACAGCCCCCGAGTACTGACGGCCTGTAGAGACCAACAGGGACCAACAGAACAAAAATGATCATACATTGTGTTTGTAAGTATCTTTTTGGATAACACTCTCCTAATCATGTGGCCCCAAATTCTCACAAACACCTCCCCCAATTTTTTTCTTAAACCCCCATCCTAAACTCACTGTTAAGCCCCCCCCTCTTTTATTTGTTCTCACAGAGCTGTTGTAAAAATGAACGATAAGTCGAAACGTGTGAGCATACATTAAATTAAATGCCTCTTATGTAACATTTTTTCAAGTATTAAACACTTTAGCATCAACGTCTGAGCGCACTGTAACGAAACTTAAAGAAAACGAGACCTTCCCGACTCTTTCGTTGTCGCCAACAGCCTGCAGACTGACTTCTATGTGAAGGACTCGATTCTGGACGAATTTTCCCCTAAAACCCAAAGGATGTGACGCCAGTCCTCGCTTATCTTCTGCTGCTAGCATGGGGGTTGGACCCCCCTTTTTCATTTTTTGTTGCAGAGATCCAACGAGATGCTGGAAGAGATTTTGGTCCATATCGACATGACAGCAACACACAGTTGCTGCTGATTTGTGGGCTGAACATCCATGATGAGAATCTCCTGTTCCTCCAGTCTGACTGTGGAGGACACCTGAGGACAGTGAACTCACTGATTGGATCTCTGTGTAGGCAGCTGAATGGGTGTACCTAATGAAGTGTCCAGTGAGTGCATAACGACGCTGGCCTAGAGGATTCAGAGAAATCCAAACCTTTGTTTGATTTGTGACATTTTCTGTGTCACCCTGAGGTAAACGAGTCCAGAGCGGTGCTGATTCTCTGTTTCATATCCTTACAGATGAAGAGTTTGTGGTTTCTGTACGTCAGCAGTCTGAAAGCTTTACAGGCAAAACACTTAAATGGAAGTGAAGGGACTTTAATCCTTTCACTGGACCTTTAGCGTGATTTTTCAGGTTACTGATGGCAACAGATTAGTTTGTCAGGAACCAAACAACAGCATGTTTCTCATTCTTCAGCTGATAATGAGAGATTTTATCTTTATCACAGATTTTATGACCGCGTTCCTCTAATGCTTCACTTTCATTGAAACAGAGACGAGACTTCCAGAAAGACCTTTAAAAACCCAGCTCGGATTCCAGCTCAGTGTGTCCAGCTTTTTCCTTTCTTGCTCTCAGCTTTGCTGTGTGTGCACCTTCTCGCACACGGAGTGGAGCAGACAGGCAGGAAAGGGGAAAGCTTCCCAACAAACGTCACGGCGTGAGAGAGAGGGCAGCCAACAGGGAAATCATCATGGTTTGAGTTTTCATGGTTAGTTCACAAACTATTTCATACAAAGAACAATGTAGCAGCTCCTGGAACGCACTGAAAATACAGCCACACATTTAGCATCTCTGCCCTCAAGGTGAACAGGTACTCACTATGAACAGTACGTAACACTGCCCCGAACCATGTGACTGCTAAACTAAACAAAGACAAAAACCATTCAAAATCACACCGTGAAGAACAGGATAACATTTCAAACACACATGTAAAGAAAATCAGCTTCCACCGTACGGCAAAGTAAACAGAACTGACCCCAACAGACCAACTCAGACTCACATCGATCGGGCTGATAACTCATCCAAACAAAGTCACCAGCCACTTCATTAGGTACACCTGTTAGCCTGCTTGTGAATGCAAATATCTGATCAGCCAATCGTGTGGCTGCAGCTCGATACATTTAGCCACGTAGGGGAGTGTCATTTTGAAAATTTGGCTACTGTCAATTTCTGCTTAGCTCACTCACTAAAGCCTTAAATAAGTTAACAACTTTATGACATATGCCTAGTGTCCCCGGAAGGGTAGTGGTTTCCGCATTCACCGTACAAGCGAAAGGTCCCTGGTTCGATTCCAGGTGGGGACACAAGTCCCTCTCACCATGGAGGGCTGCGTAAGGAAGTGCATCCAGCGTAAAACCTCTGCCAAATTACCAATGCGGATTAATCCGCTGTGGCGACTCCTTGCTGGAGAACACAAGGGAGCAGCTGAAAGGTACATGACAGATGCCTGAAGAAACTGAAAGGCCAGTCGCGCAAATGAGCCGGTCAACTCGGTGTTGAACGGGATTTCTGTGACTCAGGGGTCAAACTTTACAAACTTTCTTCCGTATGACATCGTGCGCTCGGATTGGTCGCTATAACTTCCACATTCAGCGACTGAAATAAAAATAAATAAATAACTTTTGCTTGGATACAGAAAAATATGATAGATACAAAATCCTAAATTTCTATAAATTAATAAATACACTAGGAAAGAAAGTAAATATTAACAAGAGGCAGAAAAAAATTACATAAATACAAAAAAAGATTTCTATTAATTTCCAAAAAATATGTAGTATATTGTTTGGGTTGTTTTCTTTTCTCTCCATTTCTTTATTTATTTATCTATTTTTTTGTTATTTGCACTGTAAGGTTCTATTGTTACTTTATAATATTAAAGAGAAGCAGCTAATTTTTTTTTTAAATCTTTAAATTAATTTCTTTTAATTTTCTACATTTAGAACACATTTTAAGACATGAAGACCCTCTGATATAAAAATAGAATAGCCTGGTGGTGGGTACTGGTGTTCCAGCTGCGCCAAACTATCTGAGGAATGTTTCCAAAGCGACCCAGGCAGGTGTGCCTAATGAATCGGCCGGCGTGTGTGCGGGAGCAGGTGTGAGTGACGTGGGGTCAGCAGGAGCACCTGGAGTGGGCTCATGGAGCGGGGTCTGAGTTCCTGACAGGTTCCCGCAGTGGAAAGGTGTCCTCGGGCTGATGAGGGGCTGCTGTGACGTGTGCAGGAGCCCGCAGACAGGCCGATATGACCCGGATTAAAAAGAGGAACTACAGACCCTCCTGTCAGCTTCCTCTGCGCTCAAACAGCTGGACTCCAGCAAGACACTAAACAGACACTTCTGCTCCTCCACGTTCCCGCCCCCAGCTCCACGACGCTGCTGATTGGACCAGCCGCCAGCAGAACTCCCTCGGGGCTCCTGCTATTGGCCGCCTGCGCTGTCAGTCACCGCTTCGATTAGAAACGCCAGCGAAACGGCGACAGATAATGATTCTGTTCCCCCCGCGGAGCAAAGTAGCGACAAGACGGGGTTAAAACGCTCCGCAGCGGGGCGAAGACACGCCAAGGCAGGGCTAAAGAACCCGGGTGAACTCCGCTGACTCACCTGCCGACGGGTTTTTCTGCCGTTAGCGAACAAATCCGCCTTACGTCCAACTTTTACGAGTTAACCGGACAGTCAGCGCCCCACCTTGTACCCGCACTCACAGGAGATCGTCTATCACTGCGAGAGGAGACACTCTGTAGAAGGAAACAGGCGGATAACTGTTACCAAAGAGACAGAGTTACTCCTTTATCCGCCACAGAAGTTATTCAAACATAAAGATTGCGTTTTTTAAACGATTTATAAGTTAAATAAACTGGATAAAATATTGACACTTTTTGTTTTAGTAAAGAAACTGGGAAACACACCCTGAGTGAGACATCTTACCTCTACAATTCTATCATTTACAGGATGTGACGTCACGGAATTCCCTGTCTCTATCTACTGAAAACACTTGATAATAACATGAATTCATGTTTTTTAAAGGCAATTTTCTTTATTACTTTACTTTATTTCCTAATTTAATTATTGAATTTTATTTTTAAATTTTTTTTTATTGGTTGCTTTTTTTCATGTTCAAAGTTTCATGTTTTAAAAACGTATTTTAAATTGAAGCAATAGACGTGTACATGAATATAAATTCATTCCTAAAATATATATATATATTTTAAATTTGCCTATTTTTCAGGCTTTTCAAGATTTTTATTATTTTATAGCGTGTTTATTAAATTATCTTTTTTTTTTTTAGATTTTTTTTATTTAGTTTTTTTTATATTCAAATTTTATGTGTTAAAAAGTATTTTTAATTTAATTTCCTCTGCTTTGGACTTTAGTCCCACTGTGGTTAAACGCTTTGGACCACAACTCAGTGATTTCATGAGCTGTGAGACATTGTCTCCTTAGAGGACAATACAACGTCCAGAAACAACTTCTCAACCTGAGAACTTTACATCTAAACGGCAGTGTGGCTACTGCCCCCTGATGGGCAGTGAAAGTACTGCAGAAGGCATGTACAATGACTGAACACGCACCGGCCACTTTATTAGGTACACCTGTTCAATTGCTCATTAACACAACTATCTAATCATCCAATCACATGGGAACAACTCCATTCAGTCAGACATGTAGACATGGTCAAGATGACCTGATGACCTTCAAACCGATCATCAGAATAGAGAAGAAAGGTGATTTTAGTGACTTTGAGCGCGGCATGGTTGTCAGTCTGAGTATTGCAGAAGCTGCTGATCCACTGGGATTTTCCCAGTTTACAGAGAATTTTCTGAAAATGAGAAAATATCCAGTGAGCAGCAGTTCTCTGGGGTCAGAGGAGAATGGCCAGACTGCTTTGAGCTGACAGAAAGGCAACGGCAACTCAAATAACCACTCGTTCCAACCAAAGTGTGCAGAGGAGCATTTCTGACTGCAGAAGACCACACCGGTTGTCACTCCTGTTGGCTAAAAAATGGAAGCTGAGGCTAAAATTCACCAACGCCGGACAATAGAAGGCTGGAAATCGTTGCCTGGTCTGATGAGTCTTGATTTCTGCTGCCGCATTCGGATGCTGGGGTCAGAATTTGGCATAAACACCATCAAAGCATGGATCCATCCTGCCTTGCATCAACGGTTCAGGCTTGTGGTGGTGTAATGGTGTGGGGGATATTTTTTTTGGTGCGCTTTGGGCCCCACAGCACCAACTGACCACCATGTCTCAAATTTCAGATCATCTCAAACTGGTTTTTTGAACAGTTCACTGCACTCAAACGGCCTCCACAGTCAGCAGATCTCAAGCCAACACGGCAGCTTTGGAATGTGGTGGAACGGTAGATTCTCATCATGGACAAACTGTTAAAAGCACACACATTCCTCATGTAGAAGTGCAGATTACTGTGTTAAAAAGACTCTGGTAGAAGCTGAAGTACTGATTTACTCAAGTAAAAGTGAAAACGTACAGCTGAAACTCATGTAGTAGTAATATAATATTAAAACAAAGGAATAGGAACTTCAGCTTCTGGCAGATACTCTAGCAAATGTACTCAGCGTGAACTCAAGCAGGTAAAAACTTGTACTGTTTGCTGCTGCCTGTAGACAGGCAACTGTGCCGCCACACTTAAACTGAAAAACAATGTAACGATGCCTTTTCATCTGTATGTCTTCGAAGCATTGATAATGGATACACCATTAGGATTGTCTTTGACGTGTTACTGTCGTCTCGTTTAGGTTCAGTCGGTTCGACGTTGAGAAGAAGACACGAAATGAACAGTAACTCCCCTCAAATGTGTTGAACCTAAAGTAACGAGCTGGTTTGGAAAACGCAAGGAGTGGAACGTTGAGCTGTTTGTGTTGAGATGCAGGGAGTAAATATGCGAGTAACGTACAGCTACAAGTGAAGCTGATTAATCTGCAGCGACTGTGCAACCAAAACCTCTGAGGGACGTTTCCAGCACCTTGTTGGATCGCCTTCACGAAAAATTAAAAAGGGGGTCCAACTCGGTACTACCAAGGTGTACCTAATAAAGTGGCCTGTGAGTGTGCATGTTAAGGAGAAACAGAACTGTTACTCCTCTCCTGACTGAACTCCTCTCCTATCTCACCGCCAGTTGGAAAAACCTTAACTCCAACCAAATTAAGAAGATGATTTGGATCTTCTTCTTCTTCTTCTTCTTCCGGCTGCTCCCATTAGGGGTCGCCACAGCAGATCTGCCTCCATCTCACCCTATCCCTTGCATCCTCTTCCCTCACACCAACCCTCTGCATGTCCTCCTTCACTACATCCATCAACCTTCTCTGTGGTCTTCCTCTTCTCCTCCTGCCTGGCAGCTCCATCTTCAACATCCTTTGTCCAATATGTCCACTATCCCTCCTCTGAACATGTCCAAACCATCTAAGCCTGAGCTATCCCTCTGATGGACTCATTTCTAATCCTGTCCCTCCTGGTCACTCCCAGTGAACATCTCAATATCTTCACCTCTTGTCTTTTTGTCAGTGCCACCGTCTCCAAACCATACATCATAGCAGGTCTCACTACCGTCTTGTAAACCTTCTCTTTCACTCTTGCTGCTATCCTTCTGTCACAAAGCACCCCTGACACTCGTCTCCACCCACTCCACCCTGCCTGCACTCTCTTCTTCACCTCTCTTGTGCTCTGTCCGCTGCTCTGAATCCAGATGAACCGATCAAAACACGAAGGAAAGGCTTCATTTCCCCGTTGACGATGAGGCGTGGCTGAAAGCCGTCTGAAGTTTGGCTGCTTCAGAAGAACTAAAACCACAAGGAGGAGATGTTTGACTAACCATGGCTGGACTCCTGTTAGAGGAATTCATTCAGTTTGTGGAGCTGATAGAAGGGGTTTTAGTGCCTGTAGTTCCAGCATTTAAAACAAAGGTGGCGCCATTTCATTACTTTCCTCAGTGATGGGAAGCTGGGCTCAGCTTGATGACATGAAGGAGCTCCAAAGCCTGAAGGCACATGAGTTTACATTTATCATTTTTCAGTATCTTTGGGGACTTCATGAAGTCAGAGTCCTGTGGTCATAACCTGGAGATGCAGACGTGACCTGAGTCTGCTCTCCGTGTCATTTTACCTCATGATAATTAGGAGCCGAGAGGTCATAGGTCACTGAGCCCAGCCTCTCGCTATCTGCTGCTGGCTCTGATGGGGCGTGACGAGCTCATTTGTTTCCCGGTTTTTACTAACAAATGTTGTCGTGTGGACGTCAGAGACTGTCATTAGGACGAGCTGTCAGGGATCGTGTTTCATTTGACTAGGCAATCCGAACATTTGAATGTGCTTTTAGAGCTTATCGGAATTAGTCGGGCTAAGATTGTAATGCTGTGGTTTGAGCTCCCGCGGGGCTTCAGGACATTTATGTGAAACTTCATCCATTTAAAATCCAGCTTGGTACTCATTTTAGGCCCTGTGGTAGCATTAGCTTACACATCCAAAAGTATGCGGACATATCTTAATTTCAAATAAGGGAACAAAAAGGATACATGACATTTTGTGTCCACATACTTTTGGTGATGCTTTCCATAAAGTTGTGAGGCTGCGTCAGACTAACTGAACATCTTCCCATGTTACACGTCTATATTACGCATTTTTTTGTTCACTGGTTGTGAATTTGAGTACAACAATGAGCCTGTACAAAAAAAGTGCCTGAAAAGTCGCTTTTTTGCACCATTAACTGTTGATAAGTTGCTACAAGAGACTTAAAGGAACGCTCTGGTCACTTTTGAGTACATTAATGCATAATCCAGACTTTATATTACAGCTGGAATATGGTGTTCGCACACTTTTGGTCCTGTAGTTTATGCGATGACCATCTTCCCGCGTTACATCTATGTTGTGTTTTTTTCTGGCAACTGATTGTGTGACTCTAGTTCAGTAAGAAGCATGTCCAAATTTCCCTTTGAAATAGACAGTTTTAAGAAGGGCAGAGTAAACAGAACACGTGGAACATTTGGTGTCCACATACTTTTGGTGATGTATACCCATTAGAATGTAAGGCTGAATGCGAGCACCTGAACAGCTTCACGTCTGTATTATGTCATTATCTGTTCATTTGCTGTGGACTGAACAAAATACTGAGCCCATAAAAAAGTCCCTTTGCAAATAGTCCGTTTTAAAAGAGACAAACCAGCGATAAAATGTCTATAAAGTAACCTTTGAAAGTATTAAAACTTTTCACATTAAATGTCAATTTTATGTCAGATGTCAATAAGAAACCTATACAAAGCTTCCTTTGGAAATCAGCAGCTTTAAGGACATTAAAGTACAGGGGACAAGGAGAAAATGGTGTGTCTGCATACTTATGGTCATATATTCCCATACAAATGTAAAGTTGAATAAGGCCATTAGCGTGTGCGTTACGTCGTTTTATTGTTAACTAGTCGCAAATTGAAGCACGATGATGATTTTAAACCAACCAAAACAACAACAGAGTGTTTACAAAGTCGTCTTGTTAAAGTTTTAACGGTGGGCTTCGGTCATTCTTCACATTTAACTTCTGTTTGATGTCAAATGGTGGGTGACGAGGTCAATAAGAAGCCAATACAAAACTCCCACTGGAAATGAGCAGAGATAGAGGCTGTCAGAGGAGATGATGGAACAAGAAAAGGCTTTACAGAGTCACCTTTTTACGGGATGTAAGGTGGGCGTCATTAAAACATTATTTTATTTTTGATCATGCCTCTCAATTCAAATGTAAAGCTGGATTAAATTACCAGAACGTGTTCATGTATTAAAGGCAGGCTTTGGTCACACTACAGTGTAATCTTGACTTTGTCACAAAGAGAACATGTGGTGTCTACATACTTTTGATCACGCCTCTCCATTTGAATACACAGCTGAAATAAACGGAACTTTCTCGCATCTAACGTCCATTTCACGTCAACTAGTGCGCGGCTCGATCCCACCAGGAAGTGCCTGCAAAAGTCCTTTTGGAAATGGACAGGTTTGACGATGTTGTTGGACACGATAACAGAAGACCATGAGCACTTTGGGATTTAAACTTCGGTCAGCGTTGAATCCAGCCTCTGGATTTCTGGCTGGTTTGTGCCTCACCTGACTGCAAACCAACGCCTGGTAAATGGTAATTAGTAAAGCTCACATGCGTGAGCATCCGAGGCCCGCTCCCCCCCCCCCCCCCCCTTTGTTT
>VUQH01090090.1:0-24849 GCA_015106775.1 Etroplus canarensis | reverse complement strand
TGGGCTCTGGGGAGGCCAATCCATGACTGATTTTGAATTTTACGGCATTGGCAGTGTGCTTGGATCACACTCAAAACTGAAGCTGCTGCTAATCAGATGCTTTCCAGATGGTACTGCATGGTGGATCAGATCTGATGGTACTTTTCCGCCTTTGTAATTCCATCAGTTTTGACAGAATCTCCAACACCAGTGTCTGGAACGCAGCCCCCAACCATGACAGAGCCTCCACCGTGCTTTAGACACTCGCTGTTGTAGCTCTCTCCTGACCTCCTCTGAACATACAGACGACAGTTTGAACCAGAAATGTCCAGTTTGGACCCATCAGACCTGCTGCCACTGATGTCCAGCCCAGTTCTTGTGTCACTTGGCACGCCTCAGCCACCCTTCCACTGAGACCATTTCTGGTGAGTCTTCAGACGGATCAGTTGAAGGTCTGGACGTATCAGATCCTTGTTGGGTCTTTTTTCCCAGCGACTGTCATCTGGTGTCCCCAGCTCAGTGTAAAGCGTCTTAACAACGGTCGGGTACGAGGAGTGGACTGAGCGTGAGCGAAAAAGCTGCCGATGTCCAGAGAGATGCTGAGAGACCTTCAGAGAGCACGAGAACGTGGAGATATTATGAAGAGTGCGGGTCACACTCTTTTACACCGGATGCCCTTCCTGACAGCGGTGGGAGGGGCTTGTGTGAGCAATGTGTGTTACTTTGACACTGCTGCCTCTGCACGGTAATGAGGTGAGCCCCTCCCACACCTGTGGCAGGTAATCAGATTACTCTGGCAGCAGTGTGGGGAGTCTGTGTGTGTGTGTGTGTGGGTTTAATTTCTCCTCAGGGAGTTTGACTGACACCCCCCCCCCTTCTCTCTCCCCACTGGCCCCGCCCCCCCTCCCCGGGGTCCCGTACATAAGAAGCCGTGGGTGCGTGTCGGATCACACGGCAGCATGGAAACGCCGCTCGGTGCGCTCTCCGGCACACCTCCCTCTCCTCCTCCTCCTCCTCCTCCTTCTTCATCACACCGGGAGTCACGCGTGAGGATGCTGCTGCGGGAGTCTCACCTGACGGCCTGAAGCGTGGAGATGCTCCTGTGGGGGGTTCGGATCCCCGCTGGATTATGTGGATTGACTCCCTGAAGCCACGACGCGTTTTGTGCTCCAACAGTCCCGAAAGTGACCGGATTACCGAGGAGCAGCTCCCCGCGTCCGGCCGGCCGCTGAGCGTGACCGCGGGCCGTCCACGGAGAGATGCGAGAGGAAGGTTTCCTGCGCGCACACCTTCCACTGACCGAGCGGAGCGCGCTGCCGTTACGCATGGAGGCGGCTCGGGTGTGAAGCGTCCGCGTCCTGCCTTTTCTTCTGTCTGAGCTGAACTGAAAGAGGAACACACGCTCCGCGCTGCTCCTCACGGGAAAATGAGCGGCCGTCTCCTCCGCCTGGCGCTCCTGGTGGCCTGCGTCCTCTCCATCCGCTGCGCCGCTGCGCCCGGCGCGGACACCTGCGCGTCCTGCGGCGGCGGCGGCGGCGGCGCGCAGCCGGAGGACCCGGAGTCCGGCCGGCTGGACGGGGACTTCCTAGAAGCCGTGAAGAGGCACATCTTGAGCCGGCTGCAGATGCGGGAGAGGCCCAACATCACGCACCCGGTCCCCAAAGCGGCCATGGTGACGGCGCTGCGGAAGCTGCACGCCGGGAAGCTGCGGGAGGACGGCAGGGTGGAGATCCCCAACCTGGACGGGCATCCGATGGGCAACGAGGCGCTGGAGGAGAGCTCGGAGATCATCAGCTTTGCGGAGAAAGGTGACGCTCCTCCTCCTCCTCCTCCCGCTGCTGTTTTTAGGGTGAAAGTGGCACAAAAGAGCGCAGGTTTAGTTTAGTTTAACACTTTGATGTTTCATCTGTGCTGCTGCTCCCAGAGAAAACAAGCTTTACAAGTTAAATCAAGGGCCTGGCTTCTAAGTTTCAACCTTAAACTGTAAAAGTTCTGCTTCCCACATTCATAAAACTGAAATGTAACATTTAAAACTTCTTCCTGACCCTGAGGCTGCAGGACACACACTGAACCTCCTCCAGCTCTGCTGTGTGTGTGTGTGTGTGTCTTTATATACTGACTGAGTGAGAAACAACCCAGAGAACATGCTGATGTTGAACAGATGTTGGTGCAAGGGCCTGAAAACCCCGCCAAAACAAGAGCGGAGGCCGCCAGCTGTAGCTGGAGCTGCTACCTGAGGTTGTTTTGTGGTTCTGGAGGTTTTGCTTTCCTTCTGAGATCAGCTTGTGGCCTGTTTTTACAGCTCCTGTTAAGCTGTGGTTAAACACCTCAGAAGCTGAGCAGAGCAGGAGCTTGTTGGGTTGGTTTTCTGCAGCCACGCTGAAGCTGAATAAAAAAACGGCCGTGTTTAGAGTGGAGTTTGGTGGCCGTCGTAAACGGTGTCGGTGGAGGTTTCGCTCCCCGCCGGGAGCCTTTTATGCTCTCAGATGTTTCTCTGTGTGGCCGCTGTGTTGCAGACCTTCCACCTCGGCGCCGTCCCGCTTGCCAGTTGGCCGGCGCCGAGCGGCGCTGAGCGGCTGCCAGCGGGGACGTGGCATGGCGACAAGCCCCGCAGGAACAGCTCCACTTCACTTGAAAGGAGCTGGGCTGAAAGTGATCAACGACACCACCTGCTTCGCCCACGTGCGTCTCGGCCCCGCTCGCTGCCGCTTCTCCAAAACATCTGCTTTCCACGTCAACAAATCAGTGTGTGTGTGTGTGTGTGTGTGAGAGAGGAGTGTGTGTGTCGATCATGTCATGTGTCTGAGTGTCATTTGTCTCTGTTTGTGTTGGAGGGTTTCAGCTTTTGTGTGGCTTTGTGTGTGATTCCTGCAAGTGTACATGCATCTGCATCCAGGATACTGTGTGTGTGTGTGTGTGTGTGTGTGAGACATGGCAGGCCTGTGTTGAATCAGTCTCCTCAGTATAAGGTCAGAGCTTTTGTGTCCGTTGTCGTGCAGGCTGAATGCAGATTGACGGGCTGAATCCTGCAGCCTGGCACCCCATTAAAAATCACAGTGTGTGTGTGTGTGTGTGTGTGTGTGATCTGACTGCAGCCTGTAAAAACACAGGGACTTGAGTGCACGGTGGTGGTTTGGTAGTTTACTGCGTCACAGTGATGCACAGTTTGGATTTTGGTATTTTGGCATGGTTTTCATGAACTGGAGCGTCTGAGAGTCGATGCCTTTGTTTGTTGGTGGGCTCTCACAAAGTGGGGTCCAGTTTTGTCCCTTTTTTGTTCCTGTAGTCACAGTCTACATAAGCGTACCACCTAGGGTTAATTATAGGACCATGTGAGCCTTTCTGAGTAAATATTTGCACTATTTCTTCTAGAGTTCAACCTCTAAGGTTTGGGTTCTGTTGACCCTCTGAGGTTGGATTCATCATCAGTGATGACCTTAACCCTAACCCCAACCACGTAGCAGTAGACGCTAATCGATCTGTCCTCAGGCAGCCAGTCGGATAAACATGAAGCTCCGATCGATTAAAGTTCTTACATTCAGCCAAACTATCTCAGTTTCTTTCATTTGTCTCTTGGCTGAGGTGCACGCGGTCAGGGGATCCATGAGCGATGTGTTGGCTCCGTGCTCTCCATTCCAGACTGCTTTGGAGCGAGCTGGGGAGGGTCAGTAAGATAGTTTCCCAGCCTGACTCTAGGCAGTCACAATATGTCATTTTGGTTTTTATCAAATTGTTTTCCTAAGTCTTGGAAATCGAGGAACAAAGAAAACGTCAGAAGCTGCCTTTTCTTCCAAGAAAGTCTTGTCTTTCTCTAAAATATAGGGTCGGGGTGACCACCTATGATGACTTAGACCTCAGAGGGTTAACCCCTTAACGTCCACCAGGTCTCCGTTAACCTCTTTAGGGACTTTCACCCATTTGGCAGCTTCTCTTTCAAAGGCAGAACTGTGAAGTCAAAAAGCATGTGTGAGAGATCTGACTTGAAAGGTAACATCTTCTAGTTTCTGGATCTGTGCCCACTTGGCATGTGGCTGCAACAAAACCCAACCCAAACCCCAAGGGTAGTCGATGAGCTGAGCTGGTGGATGTTAAAAAAACAGTAGAACCTTAAAATGTAAGAGGAAAACAAACATGTTACCTGATGTGTTTTTGTATTTGGTCGAACAAAAACTGTCTTCATATCCTGCAACTTAACCTCAGAGGTCTAAGACATCACCCCCACCCAACCTTAATCTTAGGCAGTGAGAATATGACGTTTTTGCTTTTATCCATTTTTTCCTCCAAATTTGTGGCAATCAGGGAACAAAGAAAACAATCACATATCAAAACTGCTCACAGTTTTTCCCAGAAAGGTTTGTTTTGCCTTTCTCCAAAGTTTAAGGGTTGGGGTTATCATGTGTGATGACTTAGACCTCAACATCCACCGGGTCTCCAGCGGCATGGTTAGGGTTAGGGTTAGGTTCACATCTGCTTGTTTATATGAAAATTTTACCTGTTTAGCTTCTGTGTTGTAATAAGAAGAACTGTAAGGCCAAACAGCATGTGTGATAGAGCTGATTTGAAAGGTAACATCTTCTGGTTTCTGGAACTGTGCCTGTTTGGCACGTGGCCAAAAGAAAAACCAACCCTAACCCTAAGGGCTGCTGATGACCTGGTGGATGTTAGGAAGACAGTAAAACCTTCAAATCTAAGAGCAAAATGATTTTTTTACCTAATTTGTTTTTGTATTTTTTGAACACAAACCATCTCTTTATACTACACCTTAACCTCTTAACATCCATGAGGTCTCCAGTGGCGTGTCGAGAGTTAAGCTCAGGTTCAGATCTTCCCATTTCTATTGAATTTTCAGTCATTTGGGATCTTCTCTTTTAAAGGCAGAGCTGTAAGGCCAAAAAAGCACATACGAGAGAGCTGATTTGAAAGGTAACACCTTGTGGTTTATGAAACAATGCTTGTTTAGCAGGTGGCTAAATTGCAACGCTAACCCTGCCACTAAGTCACACATGGGCAACGTACGGCCTGAGGGCTGGAGCTGGCCCACAGGAATTAATCCGCATTGGTAATTTTAGCAGAGGTTTTACGCCAGAAGGCCTTCCTGATGCAACCCTCCAAAGCGAGGGGGCTTGCACCCCCTCCTGGAATCAAACCAGGGACCTTTGACTTGTAAGGCGAATGTATCAACCCCTACACTTTAATAAAAACAAAAACTACATATTCTGATTGGGTTAGGGTCCTTACAGATGATGACCTGGAGTTTTGAGGGTTACGGTGTAGTATAAGAAGACAGTTTGTGTTCAACCAAATACAAAAACACATGATGCAAAATGTTAATTTTGCTCTTTGATTTCAACTTTTTATTGTTTTTACATCCAACAGGTCATCGACTACCCACCCTAACCTCGAGGGTAGTCGATGACCTGTTGGATGTAAAAACAATAAAAAGTTGAAATCAAAGAGCAAAATTAACATTTTGCATCATGTGTTTTTGTATTTTGTATTTGGCAACCTTTACTATCAAAGGGGCCATTTAAAAAAATGCATGGAGCTTTAAAACAAGCGACACAGCCTATTATATAGAAATTTGTCTGTCAACATTACTGAAAGGTGTAAATAATTCAAATCTTTTTATCACATGACCACTTTTTAGTTGCTGTTTGAGATGATCTGGTACTTTAACTTTGCATTTTTATCACAATAATATCATTTTGTGTTGCATTTATAAAATTTTAGGACAAACATAATGAAAATTGTTTACTTAGTTTTAATAAACAAAACAGAAGAGTTGTGAGGTGGAGGAATATCTACTGGAACATACACAGTTTTTCCTGCTTCTAAAAATTCCCCACATTGTTTTCTCAGTGCTGATCAAGGATTCTGGATTTCAGAGCAAAAGCAAACAAATTCTCCTCAGTTTTCTGAAAAAGTCACAGGGACCCTTAAATGGACAAAAAAACCATAATTTCAAGATCTCTCGAGCCAAATAGGCACAATTTCTTCAGAAACTAGATGTTACCTTTTGAATTAGCCCTCTCACAAATGGTCTAACAGTTCTTCCTTCAAAAGAGAAGATGACAAATGGGTGGAAATTCCAAACAAAGGGGTAAATGTGACTCTAACCTAAACCCAAACCATGCCACTGGAGACCTGGTAGATACCCCTCTGAGGTTAAACCCATCAAAGGTGATAACCCTAACCCTAAAATGTTGGAAAAGGCTTTTTGGTCCTACAGTTCTTCCTTTAAAAGGGAAGCTACCAAATTGGTTAAAAAACAAAACATATAAAGGGGTAGTTGCAAACTTAACTCTAACATGAACAAGTTGCTGGAGACCTGGTAATAACAAAACTTCGGAAAATAATTTTTAAAAAATCCTACCTAATCTTGTCTAGAGTTAGGGTTGGGTTCATCACCGACTTTGGTTGGTAGCTCTGAGATCTATCTGTCTATCTATCTAGACCTCAGAGGGTTACGTTGCAGTATCAGGAGACAGTTTGTGTTCGGACAAATACAAAAGCAGATTAGTTAAAATGTAAATTTTACTCTAATATTTTAAGGTTTTACTGTTTTAGCCGTATTTTCAGAAACTAGAAGATCTTACATGTCAACGTCTCAAAGTTTGGGATTGCAGTTTTTATGTTAAAGGTTTGCATTTCAGCGATCCAAACAGTTGAGAAATCTGCAAACAAGGGTGGAGGTCAACCCAAAACCTACCCCTAATTCACAATGGATCTCCAATGACCAGAGGATGTTACCATGTTATGTTAAATGATTTACAGAGTGGCCCAGGAATTTGATTTTTCAGCTGAATTTGACACATGTAGCACCAAACAGTTTCACGTTATGGTCATTTTTATAGCTGCTGAGGCTCTCCTGATCATATCAAAATAATCAGAACCATTATGAGGGATTTTTAAAAACAACTCTGAGAAAAACCACAATGATGACATGCTGACCACCGAGATCTGGCTCTGTTGGTATTTTTTCTTTTAAACAAACCATAGATACTCATTGCATTTAAAAAAAGAAGCTGAAGTTTAATATCCTTTGGACACCAAGGATATGATGCTACTTTTCTTCCTCTTTTTCATTCTGGTGTAACTGATCACGTAACCAGATGAGAGTCAGCATTTTTGTAGCCACAGATTTCCAGTGAAGAGTTCTCCATTGTTGTCACCAGTGTGGTTTTTTTTCTGGGACATGAAAATAACAACTAAGATGTTTTGAAAAAAGTGGTTATATGACTTCATGTTGGCTTATTTTAGCTTCAGTTTGAGTTTTGGTGACTTCATTAGAAATTCTTTTTGGGAAGTTACACAATCGGGACATCAGAGTGCGGTTTGTTTTGGCGGCTGTTAATGCTGACTAAACATTTGTGAACACCTAAATTTCCCCCTGATGTAATATCAAGCCAGCTGCTGTCTTTCCTATTTGGTTGATCAGTTTGCTAAAAATGACACTTAGTATGAATGACACTTTGGTCTTTGAGTTGTTCTTGTCTAGAAGAGTCCACAGTTCCATCAGAGACAACGCAGCTGGACCTTCTAACAGTCCTTCCAGAGCTCATGCTGTGACAGATGACTTGTTTATCTGTACATTACAGGCATTTTAGCTGCCGCTTTGATCCATGCAGTTTAGAATAATAAAGCGGGCTGAGGTTTGAGCAGCTTCATGAAGTACTTGTTGACAGACGAACGTTGCACCACCTGCAGCTCAGCTTCACCTTTGTTCTTTCGTGAGCACTTTACTTCATCATCCTTGATTTTTATGGTGACAGTGGCGCTCTAATCGGCACTCAGTGTTTGATCTAACAGCCGAGCTGCTGCCTCAGAGACTACCTCATCTTGAGATGGATTAGGTAAAGCATGAGGACTTAGCGCTGTCTCAAACTTTAGATGCGCTTTATTTTGTCATACAGTTATGTTTAACAAAGCTTTTATACAGTACCTGCAGAAAGTCTTCAGAACCCTTCATTTTTTCCACATTTTGCCACAAGCTTAGTTGTTACTTTTCTGGACTCTGCCTGGGCCACTCAAGAACCTTCATCAATTGTCCCCGAGCCATTCCTGTGGGATTTTTGCTCGATGTTTTGGGTCATTATCGTGCTGAAATGTGACCTTAGAGGTCCTGAGTGCTCTAGAGCAGGTTTTTATTGAGGATCTCTCTGTACTTTGCTGCATTCAGCTTTCCATCAATCCCAGCTAGCCTCCCGCAGCATGATACTGCCACCACCATGCTTCACTGTTGGGATGGTAAGCATGTCACTTAGAACTGAAGCCAAATTAATCCGCCTTTGTTTCATCAGACAGAATTTTATTTTGAGAGTCCTTCAGATGCTGGGGATACTGCAACTAGGCTTTCATTTGCTTTTCAGTCAGGAGAGTCTTACGTCTGGCTACGCTTCCATAAAGCCCAGATTGGTGGAGTACTGAGTGAGGTTTCATCTTCTTGAAGGTTCTCCAGCTCCCCACAGGATCTCTGGAGTTCACTCAGAGTGACCTGATTACCCATGTTAGGTGGGTGGCCAACTTTAGGAAGGGTCCTAGTTGTTCTGTGCTTCTTCCACTTGAGAACTATGGAGGCAGCTCTGCGCCTAGGAACATTTAGCGTGGCACCGTAGCCAATATTAACTCTTCAGGAGGTTTCTTGGACCTCACAGCTTCACTCCTGCACAAAATATGCATGTCGGCTGTGAGCCCAACAGAACTTTAACTGTAAATTTCACTGAATAAACTCTGAACTGTGACATTGATGATCCTTCATCACTTTTGCACCTTCGGTTAATATTGAAACAAGGATAAAATTAAGACTATAGAGCAACGGTACTTCAGTGGGCTTTCAGCTTTAATTTAGTTGAACTCTGATGTTGATTCTTTATAATTTTTTTGACCTTTGTTAATATTGAATGAGCATTGATATCACTACATGACATCACTACAAAAGATCAATAGGACTTCGGTGTATCGAACTCAGAAAATTATTTATTATGCTTCAAAATATTTGGCTTCTGTCTTATCTACGTCCAGGATAGATGTTGACATTATGTTAAATAAAATATATTTAACGTCATTATTAAACATTAGGTTCAGAGAAATTCACACCAATTAAAAACACAAGTTAATTTGATTGCGTCATCAATTATAGTAAGCTAACTTCGTGGTTGATGACATTTTAGGTTTCTAATAACCGTGGTAACAGTCACAAATCGATGTATTACTCTATATAGTGTTAAACAAAGTACATAAAAATGGGTAAAATGACTTTCTGCACAATTCAAATATAAGAAAATAACGTGAATGCTTACCTTACCTCCTTACAGAGTAATCTACCACAGGACTGATCACGAATCAGCCTTTTAAAATCATCTCCTGGTCAGCTACAGTTCAGTGATTTTTCTGTATAACTGCCAGTCCATCAGAAATCAGTCATTTTCTATATTGGGGTGTACCACTCAGAGGGGTGGGCTGGAATAGCCAAAGTGATAGTAGCTTTACTTTTGCAGTCAACTATAAATAAATGATGTTTCAGCCTCATTATTGTTATGTCGTCGTCTACAAATAGATAATCAATCAATTGTATTCAGGACAGCTGTGAATCAATGTTTCATCAGTATTTTAACGTTGATCCAAAACTTATTTAGGATTGATGTTTCGACTTCTACCATAATGATGCTTCGGCTGAAAAGTCGGCATCTTTCTAAAGCGGTCTTCCTGTCTGGCTGGTCTCCTCCTATTAAAGCTCTCCAGGGTGCAACAAGTTCACCCACTGGACTCTGTGACCTCCTAAAGGCTGATTTCTCACTAGCTGTCAGTCCCAATCTCATCTGGTCGGAGTTCAGGAGGTTCAGACCTGATTAATGACTCTAAGCTTCTTCACCTGACAGCTGTCAATCAGCTTCTTATTGAAACGTGCAGAATAAACCAAAGCTGGAGATTCCAGCCACTCAAAGCTCTGCAAGCATCTGGAGATAAACTGCTCCACAGTGTAAAACACAGTCAACTGATTAGGCTTCTAGTCCTGAGCGTGCAGAGTACCGTTTCACCCCACCATCAATTACTCAGGAGCGCCGTCCGGATATTTACATGTCGCCGCTCCAGATCAAAACTTTATCCTGCTTTAATGGGCACGCTGGCGTGCAGAATGATTCCCATAAGAGAAATAAATGAGATATATTGCAATCCATACAAATCACCAAAGTCCAAATAATCTTGTCATTTTGTTGTAGTTCGTGGACTTCTTATGGCAACACGATGGCAGTAGTCTGTCTAAAGGTATCTGGTTGTGGGGGATTTTAGGATTTCTCAGTTGCGATTTTTCCTAAAACCCTGTGTCCGTTTGCAGTCTCTGCAGGAGTGGTCAAAGATTCTGAGAACTTGCTCATGTCATATGAATCGTCTTTCTTGCGTCGGTAAGGATAGTTAGGCTCCATGACATCTCATTTGCCAAGGCTGAAAGGCTTTGCCGGGTGTTCTTTTAGGCCCCAAGCAAGATTCAGAGCCCAAGTAGCCTTATGCCCAGAGCTTTCCACTCACATGTCATGCTATCTGTGCAAAAGTCTTGAGCCACCCCTCAATTCTTCATATTTTAATTTTGTCATTTTTAAAGTGGTCTTGAGCGATAGTTCTCTGGGCTTTCTAAAGGTCTTTGAGTGTTTCTTTGGACATTGGCTCTTATTTTACTCATTTTCAGTGGAGTAATGGTTTTTTGTTTGTTAAGCCGCTTAACACTGACCTATGAATCATTCAAGCATAAAAAAGGCACCTAACACAATGGATGAAGTGTTGGATCTACACATAACAGACAACTCTTCAGTGGTCATTCTAAATGGAATGTTTCTGGAAACTTACATGGCCTCATTGTGAATTCCTTTGATTTTTTTTTCTCCTCAGATGACCTGGTGACATCCAAGTCCAGCCTATTCTTCCTGATCTCCAGTGAGGGGAACCAGAACCTCCACGTGACGCAGGCCACCCTCTGGCTCTACTTGAAGGTGCTGCCAGCACCGTTGGAGGTGCGCGCAAGGCGGAAGGTGACGGTGAAAGTGTACTACCAGGAGCCTGGCCTTGGCAGCAAGTGGAACCTGGTGGAGAAGCGAGTGGATCTGAAACGCAGTGGCTGGCACACCTTCATGCTGACCGATGCCGTCCGGTTGGTGTTTGAGAAAGGTGACAGGCGACAGAACCTGGACGTCCGCTGTGAGGGCTGCGAGGCAGAGGGTGTCTTGCCTGTGCTGCTCAACCTCAATGATGAGTCCCACCGGCCGTTTCTGGTGGTGCAGGCGAGGCAGGCTGACAGCAAGCACCGGATCAGGAAGCGAGGGCTGGAATGCGATGGAAGCACCAACCTGTGCTGCCGGCAGCAGTTCTACATAGACTTCCGACTGATCGGCTGGAACGACTGGATCATCGCGCCGTCGGGCTACTTTGGGAACTACTGTGAGGGGACCTGTCCTGCTTACATGGCAGGCGTCCCCGGCTCAGCCTCGTCCTTTCACACAGCAGTGGTTAACCAATACCGCTTGAGGGGGATGAGCCCAGGCTCCATGAACTCCTGCTGCATCCCCACCAAGCTTAGCACCATGTCCATGCTATACTTTGACGATGAGTACAACATTGTCAAGCGGGATGTTCCAAACATGATCGTGGATGAGTGTGGCTGTGCTTGAGTGTGTTTTTGTTCTTGTCTATTTAAAGTGGAACTGAAGAACTTTCCTAATTCACAATATTACAACAAAAAAAATGAATATAGAATATTTATGGACGATGGAGAAAACATGCACACACACGCGCACGCTCATATATGCCTGCACAAAAACTTGTATATATATTTATGTTTGTTGATATATTTCGTTATATTTGATGGAAGACTCAGTCTCCTGCAGACAGAAGTGAAGAGTTATCTTCCAAATCTTAAATATTCACTTGGAAAACAATCAATATCTGAAGTCCTTCATTAGTTATCTCTAAGATAGTGAGGATCTGGTTTGCTAAAAGTGTGCAAGACTTACTTAACCTACTAGCCTTTACAAAGCAGCATCACCTGATGTAAATTTCTATCACTCAAGTATAGCACTACTGGCCTTGCTGAAACTTCCACAATAAAATGGGCAAACTCCAGAAACAGATTCCAGAAATGGGTGGAAATGGAAAACTGGTGACATGTCATACAGTAAACTTTTCTACAAGGTTTCTATCACACCAAATTCATGAAATATCCAAATAAAGGTAGAATTACCATTGTGAGATGTCACACCTGAAATTCAAGGGAATATCTGTTTAGAGGGCATGTTTCTGATGTGCCTTTCCTTACAGCTTTCCATTATCTTCATTGTTGAACAAACACAGTTCTGAAAATGGCATCTGTAGATCAAATGGCAGTTGGTCAGTAGGTAGTCCAATTTACGTAAATATCAACGAGCTCCATCCAAAAGTCAGAAAATTCCATGCCAACTTATTTTGTAAGTTGTTCTTGAGGTTTTGAAATGGCCAGCTAAGCTTCCGCCCTTCCTTCGTGAGCTTTGTACCATTAAAGTAAAAAAGCTCTAGATCAGAAAGTAGTTTGGTAAAAACTAGTCTAATCAACATAGTTCTTATGAACTCTTTAGTAACATTCAAAGTGTCATAAGTTTTATGCAAACCTAATTTGTGACCTGTTTTAGAGGTTTTGATTGGTCGACCATTGTACATTTCCAGTCAATGTAAAATCTTTATGGGCTCTCGTGTACCATCCAAAGTTCCCGAAATTTTATGCTACCTAATTTTCCAAAGCTTTTGACTTGGCTAATCAAACTTCTACTTTTTCTTCTTGAGCTTTCTACTTTACAGCTTGAAAAAAAAACAAAAAAAAACAAAAAAACATCTTTAGTTGACCATCCTATCTCATTGTAAAGGCATGAGTGCTTTTTAAAATTCCCAGTTGAACTGGTAGATCATAAAGTATGTGGTAACTAGTCCAGTCAATGTGCAATTCTCATGAGCTCTCATTTACCATCCAAAGTTCCAGAAATTCCATGCTACAATTTTCCAAAGGTTTGGGCTTCGCTAACAAAACTTCTACTCTTCTTTCTGCGAACCTGTGTCATTAAACATAAAAGATATCAGCCTTTTAGTTGACTGCCCCACCTTACTGAGCATGAGCCAAATTTTTACCCCCAGTTGAATCTATAAATCCGAACGTGGGTAGTATCTCATGCAGTCAATGTATAAATTCTACGGGCTCTCATATAACATCCAAAATTCCTGAAATTCCACTCTTAACAAATTTTCCAAAGGTTTTGGCTCAGCTGACCAAACTTCTACCCTTCGATCTGGGAATTTGTACCATCAAATCTAAAAGTAAGACTACCTTAGCTTTTCATCAAGGTGTGGGTCAAATTTGTACCTTTTTAGATCAGAAAGTATTTAGTTAGTAACCAGTCTATCAATGTACATTCCTTATGAGCTGTCATTTACCATCCAAAGTTTCATAAATTCCATCCTAACTTATTTTGTGACTTATTTCAGAGCTTTTGATTTGGCTCCACCAAACTTTTACCTTTCACTCTTAGTTTTCATATCATTAAGGACAAAAAAGGCTGACCATCAAGTTCTTGTCAAGATACAAGTCATGCAAATGTTCCTTTACAGTGTGTGATCAACACGTGATGATGGTGGAATGAATATCAGGAATGACCTCACAAGTAAAACATTCCCTTTATCTTCCTTTAGCTTCTCATTGAAAGGGAAGGGTTGATTCCCTCCTTTTAAAAACTGTATTTAATGCAACCCTTGTTTCAGTCAGTAAAAGTAAAAAGTTGCCATATTGCTCAGTTTAGAGATGGTGCAGCTTCGCACTTCCTGACGTACACTTTGACAGCACTTGCAGATTGAAATGCCTTTAAGGAGCCCTGCGTGGCGCATCATCGCCTACAATCCTTCAAAAATAAATAAGTGCCGCATGAGCTATGCAATGTATAGTATTTACCCATATATCAGATAAGATGACCTTTAGTTCTAGTGACAAACTATCACCAATACTTGAAATGTAAGTGTGGCAGGCAGTGGCGGGGCGGGCTTCAGGTTGGCAGCTCAGATGAAACACTCAATGTTTTTGAACCTTGAAGTTCTTTGAAAAGTCGACCTTACAACAGTTTTTTGTCAGCCATACTTTTTTTTTTTGTTTGACTTTTCTATTAGCCTGTACTTACATATCAAAATGCAAATTTTACCTTCCATTTCTGGGAAAAATTTATAGGGATACAAATAAAATATGCTGTCACTGACATCTTTGTGGATTGATTTAGAAAAAACTATATAGAAAAGTACTGGGCCACCTACAGGAGCTTTTATGACATCCCATTCTAAATTCATAGGAAGTTTGTCCCCCTTTGCAGCTAGAACAGCTTCACTCTTCTGGGAAGGCTTTCCACAAGATTTTGGAGTGTGTCTGTGGGAATTTTTACCCATTCATCCACAAGAGCATTTGTCAGGCCAGAGGTCAGACACTAAGGCTCACAATCTCTGTTCTCCCAAACGTGTTGGATGGGGTTGAGGTGCCTTTATTGAACTTGTTTTGTGCACTGGGGTACAGTTATGCCGGAACAGGAAAGGGTCTTTCCCAAACTGTTCCCACAAAGTTCAAAGCATAGGATTGTCTAACATGTCTTGGTAAGCTGAAGCATTTGGATTTCCCTTCACTGGAACTAAGTGGTCCAGGCCAACCCCAGAAAAACAACCCCATAGCATTATCCCTCCACCAATGTTAACTGTCAGGCAGGTAACATTCTCCTGACACTGGGGACTCATGCACTGTGCTCCTCAGCTCCTCTCTGTAACTTTATATGGTCTTCTACTTGGTGGCTGAGTTACCGTAGTCCCTAAATACTTCCAATTTGCAATAATACCACTTACAGTTGATGGTGGAATATCTAGGACAGGTACTACAGTACCACGCTGGAATTCAGTGAGCTTTTAAGAACGACTCATTCTTTCACTAATGTTTGTAAAAGCGACTGCACGGCTAGCTGCTTGATTTTATACACCTGTTGCAATGGGACTGAATGAAACAGCTGAATTCAGTTATTAAGAGGTGTGGCCCAATTCTTTTGTCCATATAGTGTATCTTCCAGTCCAGGGGTTCTTGCAAGGATCCAAAAGAACCAAACTATGTCGCAGCATGAACTGATGTTTCAGAATCATGTCAGAGTCTGTTTCAAAGACGATATGGACAGTAGTAGTGCTGTAAGTAATGTTATAATATTCATGGTGCATTGGAAAATATATGCACATTTTACTGATGCAGCGTAATATTATAATTTAGAATCACTGTTCTAGTCTTAACGGTTCTAAACAGTTACTGTAGTTGCATATATCTGTGCTTCAGTGGCTCAAACGCCAAAAAGGCTGATGGACTACCTATCACTGGACTGTGTACTTCTATACCAACCCAAACAAATAATCTGCTGGGGTTATCTTCTCTTTAATCGAGAAAAGTTTTGCTGCCATTAAAAAAAAAAATCATCAACCGAAATGCAAAAAGAGACTAACTGGGGCTAACTTTGACCCAAATGTGATGCACGAATAGTGATTTTTAAATGAACGCATCCCAGCGGAGTTCCCATCGCGGCCTGTTTGGCACCGTAACACACTTTGAGACACACTTTCAGGCCTCAGTCACTTTGATGTTTTCAGGTTAAACGCTTCAGCGACCTGTTATTTCACAAGCCAGTTGACGTGTGTATATATATATATATATATATATATACACACACATACATACATACATACATACATACATACACACACACACACACACACACACACACACACACACACACACACACACACATACATACACACACTCACTGAGTTCAGAGAAATACCTGAGGCTCGATCCCAAGCTCGCCCGCCACTGTAATCTTTTGCTATGGTTGTTAGAATATTTGCACTGAGGAGTTGCGTGACTAGTCATGACACAAAAAAATAGAAACTGCCATTGAAAAAAAGTTATTTTTATAGATGAAAATTGAGTTCTGTTCAACTGTATTATACCTAATCATGGAACCAAAGAGGCCAAGAGGTTTAGCTATTGAAAGGTGGCAATGTTGTCATGTTTTTGTTGTTGTAAATGACTTTGTGACAGTTAAGAGGCCTAAACACTGTATCAGGGTATAATATCGGTCCATAATCAGCTTAATCTCTTTCTATTTTGTACCTAGACATGGAATATTTCATATTTTTTCATCAGATTACTTAAATATTCCTAGTTTTCCTTCTTTTTGTTAGCGCTTGTTCCGTGTAGCATAAAGCACATGCCATCCGATCCCTGTACAGTCGATGTAACATATGAATATGCTTTTGAAATATTTTGTTCTTTGTAATTGTTGAAAAATAAATTTCCTATTACAAATTGTACGAGTTTGCTGTCATCATGTCTTGAGGTTTCAGAGCAGCTCTGGGTGTATAACATTCACAGGTCTGACAAACCTCAAGGTGCAATTAAGTTGGGCTGCTGCCATGCTCGGCCCTGTGCGTTGACACATTTCTGTCTTATATGAAGTGGGTGGTTACCCTAAATGCCTCACAAAAATTCCCATACTTGTAATTATCAGAAGACATGATGATGGTGCCAGAGGGCCTTTCCCAGTTGACTGCCAATCACCTCATGCCATATTTGATGTGTGATAGCAAACATTAATGGGTACAAAGTGAAACTATGCTTTGCATCTAAATATTCACCCATTTGAAATCTGGTCCACATGAAAAATTGTCAACCACTCAGTTATGCAATCATGTATATATATTGGACAAGGTAATTAAAAAGTTTAATAAGTGACATTTCTTACAAATTAAATTTAAAACAATACCAGTCTTGAAGAACGAGGGTTTTAAAAGTCGGCCTACTGGCTTACAATCTCTGTTCTCCCAAAGGTGTTGGATGGGGTTGAGATCAGGGCTCCATGTGGGCCACTCAAGTTATTCCATATCAAACCCAAGGTGCTGGAACAGAAAAGGGCCTTCCCCAAACTGTTTCCAAATTTGTGGAAACAATATTATTCCTATGCCACCAGTCAGCCAGGTCATGTTTTCCTGGTGTTCGCCAAACCCAGACTGATCTATCAGACTGCCAGATGGAGAAGTGTGATTGATCAAAACACCTTTCCACCACTCCGGAGTACACCACCCCATCCGATGCTTTGCCTTTTGCTTGGTGATCTAAGGCTTGCATGCATCTTCTCAGCCATGGAAACCCATATCACAAAGCTCCCTGTGGGCAGTTTTTGTGCTGACGTTAATACCAGATGAGGTTTGGACTTCTGCAATTATTGAATCAACGGAGCAATGATAACTTTTACGCACTATGTGCTTCAGCTCTCTGCAACCCCACTCTGTAACTTTACGTGGTCTGCCACTTGGTGGCTGAGTTGCTGTGGTTCCTTAACACTAACACTATCATAGAGGGATAAAATTTCACCAACTAACCCTGCCTTTCACCCTATGATAGCTGGGATAGGCTCCAGCACCCCCTATGACCCTGAATTGGACAAGCGGAAGAAGATGAATAAATGAATGAATGAACTTATTGCTGTGGTGGCATCCTATTACGGTACCACGCTGGAATTCAGTGAGCTCTTAAAAATGACCCATTCTTTCATTAACCTTTGTAAAGACAGACTGCATGGCTAGCTGCTGGAGTTTATACACCCGTGGCAATAGGACCTATTGAGCCACCTGAATTCAATGATTAAGTGCTGTGGCCCAATACTTTTGTCCATTCCAAATAGTATATGGTTTTATCCATTTGGTGGCTAATCCTATCTGTTGTATGTCAGCTTTCATGATTTTGCTAGCTGAACCTCCAAGTTAGCAAGCCAGCTGTGTACCTTCAGCTACTCCCTTGTATCCTCCCCGAGGAGTTGCCTAACAGTCCACTTAGTTTAGAATTAATAAGAACTAGCAAGAATACCAAATCAGAATAGGAAACTAGAATTTTCTTACCTGGAAATAGCACACTCCATCCACAGATGACGCAACTGCTCGGCGTCCATTGCTTTCCAGGTTCCTCTAAAACATTCACCACTCCGTCATGTGCGTCTCCCTATCACTGGCTGTTCCTTCACTCGTTCCCCTCAAAGTTGAGCTAACGTTAATTCAGGACCTGTACAGTACACTTCATTAATGGTTATTTTATAAGTCATCGCTACTGATTGTTATATCGCTGCCACTTTAGATACTTGATGTTGGGTGGTGTGATAAACTAGCTAACACTAACACTCGAAGGCTAGCCAGCTATGCTGTTGGTGGAGTCGGTTCTAACGTTGGTTAGCAAAAACAGGCTTAAAACAAACTTTACACACTACATAAACTAGTAGTTAAGTCCTTTTTGTATAACGGAACAGTATCTGTCTTGGCTTGACTCATTTTTAGCCAGCCTCTTGTGGCCACTCAAGGAACTACATGTTTTCTTACACTTCTGCCTCAGATGAGCAGTTTTCACAGTTTTGGGTTTCCTATGACACTGGATGGCCTTGAAAATGCCCTTGAAGATCAGACCACTACAGAGCTCTGCGTCCCCTCAGGCATACAAAGGCTACAAACAGGCCTAATTATATCCAAGCAAATATCAGCAGGACTTCAGGGTCAAGTGTTTGACCTTTAGGCTCATACCCTTCATGACTGGGAGGTGGCACCCAATCGTCTACTCCTGATGTACCGTTGGCATTTAGCATCCAAGGAAAGCTGTGAGCTTTTTCACTCTCTAGGCCTTCAGAGAAACCCACATGCAGAACAGCAAAACATCAGAAAAACTACACGAAGGTAAAAAAACACGCCACATCAACATCAATCACAGTACTATTACCCCTCATAATAATCCAGTAAGTGTCAGCTGAAGACACTTGAATGAGAAATGCTGTTGTTAAGCGGTGTGAAATGATATGTTTAAGTGGGAAAACAGCGGCCCCTTAATCTGACAATTGATGAATAGACTGAGTCGACTCTGACATTGTCTGCTGCTGCTCAGGAATGAGAAAGAACAAGAAAGATGGAAAGAAGGGATCCAGAGAAAAACAGAAAGAGAAGCAACTACTTGTCAGGGTGGATGATCTGATAAAACATGTAGCTTCAAAGTGAAAAACTGGCAAAAAGAAAAACAAGGCCAATCAATCAGATGTTGTCTACAGGTCATTACTTGTTAATGTAATGTTTGAATAAAACACAGCATTTCACAAACCTGAACACTTTCAAAAGGAGGAGCTGTTAGACAAGGGCATCTGTGGCGGCCGTAGTACAGCGGTAGAGCGGTCAACCTCTGATCGGTTGAATTCCCACTCTGCTGGCTGATGTGTCCTTGGGCAAGACACTTAACCCCTTGTTGCTCCTGATGGCTTAGTTATCGCCTTGCATGGCAGCTCTGCCACCATTGGTGTATGAATGGGTGAGTGAGTGTAACTGTAAAGTGCTTTCTACCTTAGAAATAAGGTAGATAAAAGCGCTATATAAGTAGACACCATTTATTTCATGAAATGAGCAGTCCTAGACTAAGGCTGAACAGTTCTTGAACTTCTATGTTTTCTTAAGGTGAAATATATCTACTCTTGCTGGCCATTTTACAACCCAAATTCCAGGAAAGTTGGGACGTTCTTTAAATTTGAACAAAATAAAAACTAACAGACTTTCAAATCACATGAACCAGTATTTTATTCACAACAGAACACAAATGACATAGCAAATGAGCTGCTGAAGAGTTCGTGGTCTTCTTTGACATATTTTTGTTTAATGATGCACCAAACGTTCTCTATCTAGACTGCAGGCAGGGCCTGAAGACCATGGGCATCCAAATAAAGGTCTTCAGCCTTGTCCCTTATGCACTGAGACATCTCCAGTTTCTCTGAATCTTTTGATGATGTTATGCACTGTTGCAAAGAATTTGCAATTTGACATTGAGGAATATTGTTTTTGAAGTATTCCAAAGTCTTTTTACGCACTCTTTCACAGATTGGAGAGCCTCTGCCCATCTTTACTTCTGAGAGACTCTGCTCCTCTAAGACATCCCTTTTATAGCTAATCATGTTACAGACCTGATATCAATTAACCTAATGACTTGCTAGATGTTCCTCCGGCTGATTCTTTTTGAACTTTCTTGCTTTTTCGGCTATTTGTTGCCCCCGTGCCAACAATTTTGGGACCTGTAGCAGGCATTAAATTTGAAATAAGGTCATTTAGTGGATGCAGGTGTACAATTTCCCAGTTTGAACATTTGTTATGTTATTTATGTTGTGAATAAAATATTGGCTCATGTGATTTGAAAGTCTTTTACTGTAGTTTTCATTTTGTTCAAATTTAAAGATTGACCCAACTTTTCTGAAATTCAGGTTGTATATGGAGGTCCTAATATAATCAAAATATCATTAATTTTAATTTGTAGTTTGAGTATCTTAGGTCATTTGAATTATATTACAAGTTTAGTATTTATAAAATCAAATTGAAGCCACAAAGTATTGATTACATTATAGGCCACTTTAGTTCAATCCTACCAAATCAGTATGTACCTGCTAGAAGAAATGTTGATGTGTATTTCTCCTTATACTGCCAATGTGACTACATCGCGATTATCATCTCGTTCTTTTTAAGATGATTTGCAGCATTTTATCAAACATTTTTTTAAGCCGCCTATATTTTTCCATTCTCACTGTTTTATTTGCCCACAGTTAATTCTCCAGTCCATCTGCATGGTGAACCAGACGTAGCTGAGATTTATGTTGCAGCTGCAAAGCCTCAGTTTCTGACTGAACAAAGCTATTGAAAGCCCACAAAGTACAAATCAGCAGCATAAGACAAGGGACAATAGCAAAGTAAATGTTTAGGAACATCACGTCCAAGTGTGTTTGTTACAGCACATGCAGTGAGAGAAAATATGGCAGGGATGCTGTATTCTTGTTGTCTGGTAATCTGAGAGTGCAAAACCCTATTGGTAGAATTTATTGAAGCTAACTGGAAGTGCAATAATACAATAAAATATATAACACAACTGACAGTACTGGTTGCTCACAGACCTATATTCTGGTGAAAATGCACTTTTAAGTAATTCATGATATTTAGTTTTTCTCGCTTTTCAGTAAAAAAACGTCAGTGCTTTGTGTCACTTTACTGTAAAAGAAAACCTGAAATGTACCAAATTTCAAGATTAACTTATATGAAATCGTGCAACACAAATCAAAAATAATACAGTCTGATACTCAACGGATTTTGAAATACTGATAGCATTTAAAGCACCTGCACCCCCAGCTATGTTTTCACATTTTAAGAAAGGATGGACATTTTTTGTGTCTTTACTAAATATAAAGGCACAAAAATAAAATTATTGGCGTGCGTTCACTGCCAAACCCACATGCATTCATATCATACAAATCACTATCTTGACACCCCACTCTCTTCACAATCCCTCTTGCCAGACTTCCAGATGGTGACAGGGTCGTATTTGGAGCTAAAACATTATCTTTCTGCTCATTAACCTTCGACAGGGCTTCCATTCCACCCGGCTGATTCCCCCTCCTTAGCCACCTCTGTCTTCACCTCCATCTCTTTCCCCTGTCGTTTCTCTCCTCCCTATTTGTCGAGGCACTCACCCGAATGAGACGGGAGCCTTTTAAAATGTCTGGTGATGCTTCATGGTACCTCTCCTCGGCATTGGGGATCGACTTATCTGGACAATTTGTCCCACGAGTTGCCAAGACACTAATGAGATCATCTGCAGCAAAGTTTTAGGGGGCTGAAGTTACAGCTACAAGAAAAGGTTTTCTCTTACCATTTTGGCATTCTGAGCCCTGGTGAGCCCCTCTGCATGAGACAATGAGCAAAAAGTGGACACTGATTGCCTTTATTTTTAACAGTTCAATCAAAACAAAAAGCTAGAAACAATTTAGACAGTACAAGAAATATGTAAATTAATCTTTTATCTTTTAGTGCCTTCATCCTCCTTTGCATAGTTTTACCTGTTGTTTTAATGTTTTCTTACCTAAATAACTTATTCAGCAACAGTGTGTTTTAAAACTCCCAAAAATCACATCAGGTAAAGCACTCTGTCACAGCTGAACAGGACCTGATCTAATTATGCAGCTCCTGCCCACTGCTGTCAATTTCAAACTGTGAGTGTTATAGGTCAGCAGGCCACTGCAAGTCCACACCAGTTTTGTGGCATCTGTTGTCTTGTTAGCTGTGATTTCAACTCAGTTTTTGACTCCTCCTTTGATCTCGTTACCATTCTATTTATTCTGAGCTATAGTACTTGTATTATTTGAGTGGCAGTTTAGGGTTTATGATATTTGTTATTTAGGTATAATTCCATCTGTTCTCCTTGCATTTTTGGTTTATTGTTCTAGCCTCCTTATTCATTATGAATTTTCTTATGACTTTTTTTTTACATACTGTGAGTTGACTATCACATGCGCACACACACACATACACACACACACACACACACACACACATATACACTTTACTTTGTGTTGACAGGTCCTACTACTTTGTAATTCCCAAATCGATGGAAGTGTAACAATTCAATTTTCAGTTCCTGAATCAGAGTTGAACCTGTCCTGTGCTGACAAAGATATCACTTTTCATGTTGACAATTTCTGACATTTGAATGTAACCCTGATGTTTTGCATAAATGGAGTTAAATGAGAAAAAAAGCATAGAAATTGGGTAAAAATTTGGATGAATATTGAAATGCAAGTAACACGCAGAAAGTCTCTCAGAATTTATGTTTTAAATGAAACTAAAGTCAGTAAAATGTTCATTATTCACATGTCAGGACAACAACAAATGTATACACACACACACACACACACACAAAATTATGTGTAGCAGTTGAGGACATTTAACCCACTGGATGAGACACTCAGAGACATGCAACAAGCAAACACCATTAATGGATCTACTCACTGCTTTGGCATAATTTGAACATCTTCCTCATTTTACCTTGCACTAAATGTGTTTATGTCACAAAAGTTTCTTCTCATCTGCATCTTCTGTGGGTTACACGGGGATTTTTTACCCTTTAAAAACATCTCTGCAATAAGAGCATTGGTTGTGCTCCAGCAATTTACACTAATACCCAAAAGTGATCTGATGCAGGTGCTTTGGCACCAGACTGGGTCAAACCAGAGCCTACACTTGGAAAATTATTTCTTTTAACACATAGTGAGCAGGATAATGAAAAGTTTATGTCTTTTGGGAGACAAAACCTGCCATTAGGCTTAGGAAGGTGCATGGGTCAGTACATTCCACAATGGCAAGATGAGCAACTCACTATTTAATTTTGTGTATAATCACACTGTGTATACCAAAATGCCAAAGTGTTGCACATATACAAGGTATTTGTATATGTGCAACAACACATTTTTACATACTATGAGCATTTAATTTGGATTACAGGATGATATTTTCTATTATAAGCTGCCATTTTGGTATTGTTTTGATGTATGTAGCCTTGGATGTCAAAATGTCACGCAAACTATACTTTATTAACACACTTCCAATTAAACGGTGGATCAATCTACTCACTTAACAAATAAATGTAATTATACATCAGCATTATTCTACACTCACTTTATTCTACACTCTTAGGATAGTTTTTATTTGGCAATAAAATAGCAGCATTTGCTCTCACATGACATACAAAATCATTTCATCACACTGTAACTTTTTTAAAAACACCTTCAGACAGGTCATTGTTTTTTGTCACTTGTAGTTCTAGAATAACACCTTGTGTCAGTGCTTACTGTTCTTGCCCTAATAGCAGATGTTTTGACCTCTTGTAAACTTGCAAACAGAAATAAGTTTGAAGATTTATGTTTCTTCACAGCAACTGAAAGTTATGTTGACTATCAATTCTTAATATCTAAATAGCCAAAAAGTTTAATTTGTCCCTACCCCTGAATATACATTGCAGCACTTTCCTGTGTTACTGCCCAATAGTGCAAGAACAACATGACTAGGTTTAGGAGAAATTAAGGTTCTGGTTACAACAAGGGACCTTCAGCATCATGGCTATAATTGTCTCTTACAGACTTTGTGTTGCTCTAACTACCAAACTTCTTTCATTACTCCCTTCTTATTATGGTCACTGGAAGATACTTTCAAATAACAATGGGTTGTAAAAACTTTATATAAATTTATAGAAAAAACATATCTAAAGGATGGTCAGAGTCACCATGCTGTCACCTGTCTTTTTAAAATTTAGTTTTTCATTTTTGGAAGGTTTGATATTTGCATTATGGTCATCAGTATCATCCCACCATATGTGGACGAGATATGGAGATAGCCTAGGTTGGCTGTGTTTATCAAGGGTTTATGGGTTTAGTGTACACAGATACCTGTGACATAACAAAGAATATACAAATAAAATAAGCAAATTTAATTCACTAGAACTGGAGCAGGGTCTTCTTGGATGGGCTGTGTCATGGACCAAGCAGCCAAGAACATACAGGCCCAGGTGTATTTTCAAAATGGGAAATTTATTTACCCCAAAAAGGGACAAAAATATAGCAAAAATACATAGTTGCAAAAAATAGCCACATCTAAGAAATAAATGGGCCCGTAAAAAGGTCAACTAAACAGAACTCTACTCAAAAATACAGCTTAACAAAACAATATCTTAACTCAAAAAACCTGACCTCCTCAAATCTTCGTCTTCTTCTTCTTGTAAATTTTATTGGCGGTGGCAAACAGAGTGCATTACCACCACCAACCCGTATCCCATCCACCTGTATCATCTCTACGTCATGTCTGGGCTTAAGACATGCCCAGACATGTTTCTCCTCTATCAATCATCTTGCCTCCCATTGGTCTTTTAAACTTTGTCACACCCCCTTGGATACGTGACACCGGGAGGGGGAA
>VUQH01090086.1:0-15619 GCA_015106775.1 Etroplus canarensis | reverse complement strand
CCTGATCTTAAATGTAGGGAGGGTGTCTGCTTTCTGAATACAAACTGTGAGCTGGTTCCACAGGAGAGGGGCCTGAGAGCTGAAGGCTCTGCCTCCCATTCTACTTTTAAAAATCTTTAAGAACCACAGGTAGGCCCGCAGACGGAGAGAGAAATGCTCTAATGGGAAAATATGGTACAATGAGGTCTTTAAGATAGGGGTTTCTCTCTAATACTGTAGCGTCTTTGCCTTACAGTGTGAAACACCTTGAGGCGACTTGTGTTGTGAATTGGCGCAAAATTGAATTGAATTAAACAAATGCTAGTGGTCTCTAGGAAAAGAGTCATATGTCCTTTACTATGTTCTAGGGATACTATGTTCTAGGGATACAAAAACGGATACTCAATACCTTTCGATACCTAAATTCTGATGACGCAAGGTACTTTCATTTTTTTCAGTAGTACAGTTTTCCTGGTACCGAATGCAACTCACATATTAGTCACTGATATGTACCGTATACTGAGGTTGGAGTTCTACCAGAACTGATCAGGTGAAGTGTTCTAGTCTAGCCTTACAGAAGAAGAAACTACAAATGGCACAGGAAAAACGACATGTTAGAGATAGCGCCAACTGCAGCTACTGGATACCTCTGCCCAGCACATTAATAAGACAGAAAGTTGGCAATCGAAGTACTTTAGTTTGAGGTGGATGACCAATGAGAGATCACAGATTTACAAAAGGCAATATGCAAATGACCCCATCATACTTTAAAGATCAAGGACAGAAAGGGTCGCGTGCCCTGCGCAAGGATGACACGGGTGGACGGGATACTAGTTCGTGGCAGTAATGCACTATTTTGTTGTTTGCCAACCACCAATAAAATTTACAAGAAGAAGAAGAAAACTTCCACCAGCATCAAGATCTGTTCAAAGAATTCAAGGTTTCATTTTATATTAACAACATCTAAAGTTTTACCCTTCTTATTCTATCCTGAAATATATGCTACCATTAAATAAGAGACATCTGGACTTGCCATTGTGAAATCAGCAATGTTCCATGGCTAAAATGTGTGCAGTGATTACGTTTATATAAATAATTAAGCTAAAGTATCAACTATCAAAAACCTTGAACTGATGGAGAAAAAGTTAAAAAAAAGTGGTGAAAAATGATACCATTCATAGTAACTGCAGCAGCATGGGTGCAAATTTGTTACACTGCTAGCACATAAATGATAGTACTATATTCCATTCTGTCCTGCTGTTGCTTTTATTTACAGAAAACCCATTTTGTAATATTCAGACGTTTTAAAGAAAGAATTACATGTTTAGGTACATGGGATAACATGTTTTTTTCTTTTTAACCATGGTATAGAATTTGGCATCGTATAATTTTACTGGTATTGGTACTGACTGCTAAATTTCTGGTATCATGACATCACTACTACATTCTTTGTGATGCTTTCAAATTCACCAATAGATAAAGGCATGTTTAAGTTTCAGTTTCTCTGCAAATTGTTTCATGTAAAAGGTGTGTAGTAAGAAAATGCTGCTTTTCCCAAATCTATCAAAACCCTTGGTGCATCAAAAAGCATCCATTTAGAAGAGTGTAGGTGGAAACTGTCAGAACTGAAGAAGAGGACAAAGGTAAACTGGAACTTACCCAGTATCATTTTATGGATAAAAATATACCAGTGCTGTTTTCTGCAAGTGGTCAGCAATGGCCAACCCACTAAATCATAAAGAATGCAGTGCTGAGACTTTGCAGTATTAATAGAACGAATCAAGACTCCCTGAAACTGAGGAACTTGCGTGTATATACAGTGTATCACCATTGCCAAAGGCAGAAAAGTAGCTTCCACAAGTTTTTTCTTGGTGTGAAAAGTAAAACAAATGTATTCCAAAAATAAAAACCAATTTTCATTTTGTGGTTTTTAACAAGGTTAGCAATGTGGGCATTAAAAAGAAGCACATTTGATTTGGCAAAGTTTTTACGCCGGATGCCCTTCCTGACACAACCCTCACCATTTACCCGGGCTTGGGACCAGCACTAGGAGTACACTGGCTTGTGGACCCCTGTGGCTGGTTTATTTTAATTAATTAAACAATTAATTTAAAATATAATCAAAGTTTCTTGAACAAATTTGGCGATTTATTAAGAATGATAAATCAACCTAATTTTTCTCAACATTACAACAGCATGAGACAAATATCATATTGCCTAAGCTTTTGAAATAAATACTTTTAATTTCATCATGAAGATTTCAGAACATGTTTTTAGGACAGCCTTTTCACATCAATCAAAGTCACAGCAGCATACACTAGCAACAGAGAGGTGGAAATGGCACACACTGGCCAAGCAGTATGCACCTCTTCAAATTCTGCAGAAAATCTGTGAAATTCTGCAGGTGCTAACTTTGTATGGGCTGGTAAAAATACTAAAAGATATATTTCAAGATCAGAAATTTTTTGTTTGGCTTACCCTAGCTTTCATGCTAACATTGTCATTGGTACTAGTAAGTACCTAAGTACTATATTAGGTCTGTCCATTTCTGTTTGTTATCCTTATGTGGAGTGTTGGCGTCTGTTATTTGTTGACTTTAGTGATTAGCGTACCCCATTTCAAACCTAAAGTTGGCTCATGTTGCTAACTGCTGGCACAATGGTCATGGGAAAAAATTAAGTATAACCTTGTTGTTTCCACAGGAATTAAGAGGGTAAGCAGCAGCTAGGTGCTGTTCATCGAATGTACTTGATTAACTGATCATCAGCCAGTGTGAGCAACTCTGGAAAATCAAAAGTTTTGGAAGTTTGCTGGTCTGGAGCATTCAGGTGTGTGTTAACACAATGCCACGCTCTTCCCAGGAGTGGACATCCCAGCAAATTCAGACCTTGCAATGCTCAGACCAAATGCAAAAAACCCTGGAGCTACATCTCAGACTCTACAGGTGTCAGTTAGCATGTTATATATTAAAGTTCACGACAGTACTTTTAGAAAAAGACTGAACAAGTATGGCCGGTTTGGAAGCATTGCCAGGAGAAAGCCTCTTCTTTCACATTTGAAACAATTGACCACAACATTTTACCACAGAGGCTACAATACTCTGCTGGTATTAAAAGGAATTCAGATTCCAGTTTATGAATGTAAACAAGGAGTCTTCCTCACACAAAAGTTAGTCATGGAGTCCCACAGCGTTCTGTGTTAGGATCAGTACTCTTTACATTATACGTGCTTCCCTTAGGCAATATTATTAGAAAACACTGCATACACTTTCATTGCTATGCAGATGATACCCAGCTATATTTATCCATGAAGCTAGATGACACAAATCAATTTGTTAAACTACAGGCATGCCTTGAAGACATAAAGACCTGGGTGGCCTATGATTTTTTACTTTTAAATTCAGATAAAACTGGAGTTATTGTATTTGTCCCAAAAAACCTCAGAAACACTCTTACTAACCAGATACTTACTCTGGGCGGCATTACTTTGGCCTCCAGTGACACTGTGAGGAATGTCGGAATCATTTTTGACCAGGATATGTCCTTTAATGCTCACATTAAACAAATATATAGGACTGCTTTCTTGCACCTCTGCAAGATTGCAAAAATTATAAAAATCCTATCTCAGAATGATGCTGGAAAACTACTTCATGCATTTATTACTTCTTGGCTTTATTATTGTAATTCATTGCTATCTTGTTGTTGTAAGAGCCCCCTAAAGAGCCTTTAGTTGATCCAAAATGCTGCGTTGAGAGTATTAACAGGGACTAGAAGGAGAGATCATATTTCCCCCAAACTGGCTTGTCTTCTTTGGTTCCCTGTTAAATCCAGAATTGAAATCCTTCTACTCACATGCAAAGTCTTAAACCATCAGGCCCCATCCTATCTTAAAGACCTAATTGTACCATATTTTCCCATTAGAGCACTTCTCTCTCAGAGTGCAGGTCTACTTGTGGTTCCTAAAGTTTTTAAAAGTAGAATGGGAGACAGAGCCTTGAGCTATCAGGCCCCTGTCCTGTGGAACCAGCTCACAGTTTGTATTCAGAAAGCAGACACCCTCTCTACATTTAAGATCAGGCTTCAAACTTTCCTTTTTGATAAAGCTTATAGTTAGGGCTTAGTTATGCTGCAATAGGTTTAGGCTGCTGGGGGGCTCTTATGATGTGCTGGGAATTTCTTCTTCACCCACCTCTTTTCACTCCCCACGCATTTATTTGCTACTGCTGCAGGTGCTTGCCCATAGGAGATCTTTTGACTGTTGGGAATTTCTGTCTAATACTGCAGGGTTTTCACCTTACAGTATGAAGTGTCTTGAGGCAAAGTTTGCTGTATATTGTTTTTCACATGATATGTCCAGAATTGATGCTGATGAGACACTCAGAAGCAACTGCGAACACCACATCCTTTGGATTTTGGCACAAGTGTGAAATGAATCCCCCACATATAATTCATTCCACAAGCTTTCAGACTGAAGTGGCATTGTAAGGTGTCATTTTTTTGAGTGAGTGTGTATTTAACGCTTGAGAAAATGGTACATACTAGATATTCAAAACACATACTTGTCATTCTTACTTAGTACTTGTGGTCACATAATAATCATTTTTATACCAAGAGCTCTAGCTTGAAATAGGTTTTCTTTTTCTTTTTTTTTCTCTAAAGTGTGCAGAGGTCAACAGGAGAATGCCTTATTGCTTGAAGCACTGTTCAGGTTTGTTTAATATTTTTACCCAACCTTGTGGACTTCGCCACTCTTGAACCTGCTGTTTGTTCAGGAAGACCTTTACCACTGAATGATCTGACTGCAGAAACACTTTTCCAGATGGTTTAGTTTGCACATCTGTTGAAGGCTCCAGATGTTTTGGGATGCACCTGGCAACCCCCAGGGTATCATTTTAATTTGTCCAGATGTGGGGGAAATCTTGAGGCCTTGCTGAAGGAGGTGGAGGAAAAGAAATGTCGCTCTCTGAAAATTACAAGTTGTATTTAACCAATTGTCAACAGTCAGTAATACAAAAAATATAGATATGCTTAAATGGCATTGTAGCTTTCTCTTTTTCACATCGCAGTTATGACAAATGTTCTGTTCTTGTCTTTATTATTTTAGTACAGCCTTTAGATTCATGTTCAACTTTTCTCTATCTGTACATCCTTGGCGTTTAGTTCAAGGGGTGATGCCTCTCCACACTTGTCTGGTCTTATTAGACTTTCCTAAAATACAGCTGGGTTCCTCATCCCTTTATTGCTCACACAAATGTGTTAATTAACAAGCAGTACAAAAGATATACATGATGCCCAGAGGATGAATCATCACTACTTTATTTATCCTTTGACCATCAACAGGACATTTGTGGCTCCAAATGAAATATCTCTCCTCCTGTGGGATGGATTGCAATCAAATTTGGCACAGATTTCTATGTTTTCCTGCAAATAAATTCAAATGACTTTGGCAAGATATGCCAACTGCAACTCTTCAGTCCTCGGAATTCTTTCCTTTAAAACTTTTATACCTCTTTTCATTATGTCTGCATTTGTTTCCTGTGCCTTTCTTTTTTCTTTTGGCTACTAGCTTTTGGTCAGTCAAATGGCTCACCTATCTGGTCCAGTCTTAAATATCTGGTATTGGGTGTAAAGCCATAAAATGTGCCATAGATTTCATAGTCACTATGGAGGACAAAATCCTGATGCTTTTGATAAACCTTTGACTTTCACTTCACTTTTTCAAGTTAACCAGCTCGACATCTGCTACATGGATGGGTTCAAAAGGTTGTAAAGACATTCATGGCCCCAAGATGGTATTTCCTAATGACTATGTGAGCCCTTGGATCTCCTCTACTGCCACCATGAGGTCCCGAAAACTACTGGATAGTTTGCCATTCGTTTAGATGTGCATAGTCTGTTAATGCTTGGTACTGATGAGCAAAAGTTTGCATGTAATACAGTATTGTGCAAAAGTGTTGAACCACCCCCATTCTTCATAGTTTGACTTTTTTGACTGGTTTGTACTTTTTTATAAAGTGGTGTTGAGACATAGTTCTCTGGGTTGTCTCAAAGACTTTCAAAATTATTCTTTGGACATTGGCTGCTTTTTCATTTGTTTTTCACTCCAGTCTTTATACCTGACCATTTTCACAGGCGTGTTTTTTTGTTTGTTACGCCACCTAACACTGACCTATGAATCATTCAAAATTTTAAAAAAAAACACCTAGTAAAAGGGATGAATCAGTTTTGTGTCTATACATAACAGACAACTTGGCATTTTAAATTGTATCTTGAGGTATTTTGTTACTAGCAGCCTGTCACAAAACACATCATTTGTCCATGAATCCATGAAAAATGCCAAAGAAAACACAGCTTGATGGGAATAAAATAATATTTTTGCACTTACAAGGTAATTCCCAAAGAGCTATTATTTGAAAACTCAGCATATCTCAGCATGGCGTGCAGTGTATCCTTAAAAAAATCTGAAGAAACTGCATAAGTGGAGGACAAAAGAAGAAGTAGCACGGCTGAAAAACTATCCAAAGCAGATCAACAATATGTGAAAGTCGTTTCCTTAAGAAACTGGAACAACTCCTGCAAAAACCTGATACAAGACCTGAGAGATACATATAGACCTTCAGCTAAACCATCTACTGTTTGCTGAAGCCTCATCAGAAATAGTATTAATGGAAGGGTGGCTGTCAATAAAAACATTCTTACAGGAGAAAAACAGGGCGGAAAAGCTGAGGTATGCCAAATTACACAAGAACTGGACTGAAAAATCAGTGGCAGCATGTCTTATGGAGTGATGAATCCAAATTTAAAATTTCTGGTTGAAATTGTTGGCAGCATGTATGGAGTTCATGAGAGAGGTACAGCAGTGAGTGTATAAAGCCATCTGTAAAACACAGTGGAGGCTCTGTCATGGTTTGGGGCTGCAATTCAGCCTGTGGTGTTGGGGATCTTGTCAAAACTGGTGGAATTATGAAAACAGAAAAGTCAGCATGACTTTGGTCCCAAACACACTCCCGACACAGTAAAAGGCTACCTGGGTAGAAAAACACACAATGAAACATTATCAGTCATAGCTTGCCCAGAGCCCGGACCTCCTGGGATCATCTTGACGGACAACAGAACAAAAGGCAGCTGACATCCAAAGAAGAGCTTTGGAATGTCCTTCAAGATGCATGGAGAACTATTCCTGAAGACGACTTACCGAAATGCCAAGAAGGCTTGGCTAAGAGAGTTCAGGCTGTGTTAAAGAATAAAGGTGCTCATACCAAATACTGACTTTCGAGCTGGTTAGAGGTGTACAAACTCTATTTTTGCCTTTTGTGCTGTATTTCCACTTATGCTTGCGTGATCTATTTTCCATTTTCCTGCAACATATAGCGAAAGAGGGGTGGCTCAAAACTTTTGCACATTACTGCATCTTAAAGACCCAAACTGCTGTTTTAACTCTTGTCCTTTTAGACCAGTTCAGACTTGAGCAAAGTGATTCTGCTCTTTCCATTTAAATTGTCCTGCAATAAATCAGACATAAAAATGACTAAATTTGATATTAATGCTCAAATTTTATAACTTGTCCGAGGAGAAATATAAAATCATCTTTTCAGCACCATATTGCTGCTCATGCTTATATAAAGGATCCAAATACTTTTCCCAACCAGTGCATTACATTTGCTAAACATAAGCACTGTCACTGTGACAGTTTAAAGTCAGTTCACCTGATTTAAAGCATATTTTAAAAGGACAGGAAATTGAGCCACAGTGCTTTCCAGGAGAGGCAAGCATATTTCTATTACAAGTATGGAAAATTATAAACACAAAGCATCAATTCCACATGAAGATGATGGCAAATAGGATTAAAAAGAAGAATGAAATGCAAATTAAATCAACCACATAGAGCTGCCAGTGTGCCTACTGACTTGCAGAATCACATTTAAAAATCTCTTTTTTAATACAGACATGGATATTGTTTGTTTATTTGCTATATATAGTGTATTATAAATATTTTGGCATTATCTGTCTTCACAAAGAATAATTATTTTAATGAGTTTTTACTTATGCTGTTATTTTGTTTTGACATTTTGATGGATTGCTGTGAAATGTGGTACATTGCCTATTGAATTGGGTTACAATATGAACATTTGGACGTGCTAAAAAGCTACTGAGCTTACAAAAGTATTGGGCCGCACGTCTTAATCACTGAATTCAGGTGTTTCATTCAGCCTCATTGCTACAGGTGGATAAAATCCAGCACCTAGCCATGATGTCTGCCTTTACAAACATTTGTGAAAAAAGGGGTCGCGCTAAAGAGCTCACTGAATTTTGGTGTGGTACTGTAATAGGATGCCACCATTGCAACAAGTCAGTTGGTGAAATTTCTTCCCACTAAGATATTCCACCATCAACTGTAAGTGGTATTATTGCAATGTGGAAGCGTTGAGGAACTGCAGCAACTCAGCCACAAAGCGGCAGAACACATAAAGATGCATAGTCTTACCAAGTGCTGCGGTACATAGTGTGCAAAAGTTGCCAACGCCCTGCTGACTCAGTAACTGTAGAGTTCCAGACCTCCTCTGGCATTAACATGAGTACAAAAACTGTATGCTGGGAGCTTCATGGCATGGGCTTCCATGGCCGAGCAGCTGCATGCAAGCCTTACATCTCCAAGCACAATGCCAAACTTCAGATGGAGTGGTGTAAAGCACGCCGCCACTGGACTCTGGAGCAATGGAAATATGTTCTATGGAGTGATCTATTACAGATCTCTATCTGGCAGCCTGGTGGAGGAGTCTGTGTTTGGTGAATGTCAAGAGAAGGTTACCTGCCTGACTGCATTATGCCAACTGTAAAGTTTGGTGGAGGAGGGATAATGCTGTTTTTTTTCTTCTGGGGTTGGCCTAGGCTGCTTAGTTCCAGTGAAGGGAAATCTTAATGCTTCAGCTTACAAAGACATTTTGGACAATTCTATGCTTTCAACTTTGTGGGAACAATTTGGGGAAGACCCTTTTCTGTTCCAGCATGGCTGTGCCCCAGTGCACAAAGCAAGCTCCATAAAAGCATGGCTGGATGAGTTTGGTGTGGAAGAACTTGACTGGCCCACACAGAGCCCTGACCTTAACCCCATCCAACACCTTTGGGATGAACTAGAATGAAGACTGTGATCTAGGCTCTTTCCTCCAACATCAGTGTCTGACCTCACAAAGGCTCTTCTGAATGAATGGGCAAAAACTCCCACAGACACCATATACTCCATATTAATGCCTATGAATTTAGAATGGGATGTAATAAATGGCCATGTAGGTGTAATATCTATGTGGCCCAATATTTTTGTCCATACAGTGTCCCTGCAAAGCCAACGACATTATTATTGGTTATAGCAGAACTTTTCTGATTAGAATTCATTAGCAAAAAGAAAAGGATAACAAGCTAAATATGAACATGTTGGTATTGTCACGGTGAGGCTGTTATTATGCTGAGACAGAAGCATTTCATCAAAAGCACCACTATGCTTAATTACAGCATCACACAGGCACTATCATGGATGTAAATTCTTTGTTTGGTTAGAGACCCACCACCTGAGCTAAAAATGTTAACAAGAAGGGTTGCAAAACATGAAGCAAAACTACTTCCCCTTAGTGGAATAAAGTAGTTGTTGGTGGGGTCAAGGTTATGCTTAATTAAAACTTATTGTAAAAATATGTAAGCTGAATTGAAAATCAAAACTGGTCTTTAGAAATAAATTAAATATATTTAAAACAAAGGAATTATGTTCAGGAAATGTCTTTAGTTTTAGTTAGTTTGGTCAACACAACCAGCCTGAGGAGGTTTTGGTGGATAGGTTTCTGGAGACTGTCTACTTGACTTTATGCCAAGTGTTTGTTTGGCTTTATTGTGTTTCTGTGCTGTTGTGAACTTCATAAATATTATCTTACAAATGCTACCCATTACATAATAATGAACAACTAAAACTAATACAGAAACTAATAAAATCTCAACTAAAACAGTTTCAAACTATGACAAACTGAACTGAGAGGAGCAGATCCACTTTGGGAACTAAACCAAACTGAATGGGATTTAAAATGAAAATTTAAAACTAAAATAAAATAAAAAATTATTGCAAAATACAAACCATAAGACCCCTAATTTGGATAAATCAACCCATAGTCGTTGTTGTTGTTGGGATGCATCCCATGAGTATCCATTTTCATATATTACAAAACATTGTTAAGCTGCTTTATCATGTTATTTATAATATTAATGAAGACATAATGAGGAATACATGTTCAATCCATTCAATTTCTATTAACTTTACACAACAGGAATCCTTTCCAATAACGTGGTCTCCAGCTGCCTTGGACTACTCCTTTGCTCCTGAACATCCTTCTTCCCGCTCTCTCACTCTCACTTCCTCACCTGTCAGAGGTGGAATGTCGCTGGCAGATACAGTCCTCCAGAGTCTGACTCTTGACAGATGTAACGATGCTCAGGCGAAATGTTTCCCTGCTCCTATTCACAAACAACACTCGGCAGCAGCTACTGCAGACCAGCAGCTGCTGTCTGCACTAAACAAGCAGCCACTGAATGAAAAAAGATAGGCAGTCATTACTGCACCAGGACAGCTCATGTGGCTGCAGGATGCTTAAAAAATTTTAGTAGAAGTCAAAACAAAAAACATAATTTCATAATAATATTATTCCATTTCCTCTTTTGAATGCAAAATTTTACGGTTCACAAATGTACAAGTTGAGCAGTTACCCACATTTCAATGATTTAAAGTTGAACTGCCATTTATACCTGTCATCCAGATACAAGGATGTTTGACTTTTAAATTGCTTGTTTTTAAAACATGCCTCATTAGGAATATACATTTCACCCCGGAGCACTTCAAAATACAGCCTTTTTATAATTCAATGACATTCACTGTATTGTTTTTTTTTCATTTAGGCTTATTTAGGGATGTAATTTTTACCTTATTTTCAACTTTTCAACAGACCATTAAGCTGAATGCTAAATAAATAATCATACTGCTTAAGATTCTTTAACCTTAATTTTTTGGCATACATATAAATATTACAAATTGCTTGAAAAATGTTAACAGTAAATTGAGAATGGGGAAACATGTGTTAAACCCTCAAAAAGTGAAAAAGAAATCAGGACTATAAGTCATCTTCTGAAATCCCATTTAAATGACGTAATAAAACCTGAACCCCAAATACTAACTTGTACTTATAATATAAGCAGGAGAATTTAGGGTACTTTATAATATATTCCATATCCATGGGAGATAAATGCACTAACAATGTAAGAAGGGGAGGTTTGGATACTCTATAATACAGCCCACACTTATAATAGTAACATGTACTTAGAGTGTTAGAAATGGAGGGCTGTATATTCTATAATATATCCAACACCTATAATAAAGTATACTTAAAATACAATAAAGAGAGGCTATGGTAATGTATAATGCAGCCCACACTCATATTAGCAAAGTGTATTAAAGTGTAAGAAGGGGAAGCTAGGATACTCTATACTACAGCCCATACCTATAATAGTAAAGTGTACTTCCAACATCTAAAAAGGGAGGTTAGCAACATTCCCTCGAAGCTGCGCGCTTGCATGCGCACTGCATAGATTTGCTGCACGTATGTGTGCTGCATAAACTTGCTGCGTGCATATGCGCTGCACAGATGTGCTGTGTGCATGCGCACTGCATAGATTTGCTGTGCGCGGAGGACACCGGAGCAGTGCGTGATTGCGCAAGTGCGCAGCTTAGAGGGAACGATGGAGGTTAGGGTACTCTATAATACAGCTCATACCTACAATATTGAAGTGTACTCCAATATTTAAAAGGGAGGTTAGGATACTCTATAATACAGCCCACACCCACAATAGTAACATGTACTTACAGTGTTAAAAATGGAGGTCTGTATATTCTATAACATATCCTACGCCTATAAAAAAGTACACTTACAATACAATAAAGAGATGTTAGGGAAATATATAATGCAGCCCACACTCATATTAGCAAAGTGTATTAAAGTGTAAGAAGGGGAAGCTTGGATACTCTATACTACAGCCCACATCAGTAATAGTACAGTGTACTTCCAATATTTTAAAGGAAGGTTAGGATACTCTATAATACAGCCCACACCCATAATAGTACAGTGTACTTCAAATATTTTAAAGGAAGGTTATCAAACATGTTGTACCCAAAGCACACTTGTATTCATATCTTTTGAAGTACACCCAGTTTCTTTTAAGAGGAATGCTTAATTTCCAGGGTCTTTTTCAGATTGCTTGGCACCATATTACCATCAGCTAACTTCACCTGACAGATGCCACACTCAAGTTAAAGTCTGTCAACATCTCCAGGCTAGCTACAGCCATAAGACTGTTAGTTTCTATGAGCAGTGCTTTATTTTCTACCTTCTTTATGTTGTGGGTTGTGCTGGTTCTTAACTCCCCCTCTCACAAATTGCGTTACCCTCATTACTATTAAATACATATTTTACTGTCTCAAACTGTAGTAACTGCCACTATAAGGAAATTACCTGAATGAATTCAGGCGCTTGCTAACAAAAGTTTTTAACAAAAAACGGGCTATAAAATTTGACTTTATATTGACAAATGAAAGCCTCCAAAATACTGATATAGTACGTTTAAATGCATTTTACTTACTTACTTACTACTGCAGCTGTGTAATGCAGTACTAGTTAGTGATCAACACAAAACTCCAGTGTACACCAGTGTGCATCACCACACTGTTTCAGAACCACTGCTCTATAAAACAGCTCACATCTTGAGAATAATAGAAAATAACAATTTCCATTTATTATTATATGACTCTTGATAATAAAAATGTTAAGGCTAGGTTACTCTAATATAAAGTCCACAGTCATAATAACAACGTGTAAGTACAATGCAAAGGGGAAAGTTGTTTGTCTACTAAACACACTGTATAATTTGAATCTCCTTTCATTTAAGGCAATGCAAAAGAATTCATTCATTAAAAAATACAGTATAATGTGTTTATTGTACTTAGAGTTTTGAGTACAAAAATGATAACAAAAATTTAGAAGAATTATATGATAAGTTTTGGGGTTTACACATTTGCCTCACAAGCCTAAGGTCCCTGGTTTGACTCCAGGTGGGGACACAAGCACCTCTAACCATGGAGGGTTGCATCAGGAAGGGGATCCAGTGTGAAACCTCTGCCAAATTACCAATCCAGATTGAACCACTTGGGGAGAATGCAAGGGAGCACACTTGATGAGTTTTGGGAAATTGAATAGGTCATATAATGTAAACGTTAACATTTAGAGACTCATAAAAAGTCTGTGGCCGTGTCTAACTGCAGACGGAAAGAGAACAGCTGCAGGAAGAGAATTAAACTGATAAATATTACAGATCTTAAAATGTTTCTGTCCAGAACTGTTAAATCTACAATAATTAATCTAATTTTCATTTTTTCTCAGGGGGGTATTTAAAGTACAAATCTTTCCATTCGCCACAGAAAACTGAGAAGTGCAGAATGTATAATCTTCTCCCTCAGGGAAAGGAAGAGGTTCTGTGGATCCACTCTTGCCCAGGCTCGACTCTGCGCCGTGGCAGTTTTCCAGCGCTCAGCAGGAAAGGAAGTTGCTCTTACGGGCGGCGCTCAATTCGCCCTCTACTGGGCGGAAGTCAGGCCTCAATGAGGCAGTGAGTGGAACAGGTCACGCTGTCAGAGCACACCAGAGTTCACATCCTCTCATTAGACTGCAATACTCTCAACATCCCTTCATGGGAAAAAAAAAATTAAAAAAAAAGCAGAGTCAGGGAAATTAGGCCGAGCCGCACATTTAAAAAAAAAACATTTTACGGTGATGGGATTGTGCAGGTGTAGTCAGGTAGACGGAGGGAGAGCGCGTGCTGGAATTTGTTTTCTGCACATCCGCGCGCAGTCACACACCGGGCTGGGTCGGCTTACACCATGTGCTGAAGACATAAAGATTCTCAGCTGCTGAGGTGTGACGGGAGGGGGGCTGCGATACTGAGGTTCGGGTTGTTGTGTTGTGATACCGAAACGTCAAGTTTGGATGTGATCGGCGAAGTCACCCCCTTCGTCCGGAGCGGCCCGAGAAACAAAAGCATTTCCAGCTTTATTCTTGAGGAAACGCTGCACTCGACTTCAGCTTAATGGGCTGATTTATTGAGCGTGAGCTTCAGGACATGTGAGCTACTCAAAGAAACAGAAGTCACCAAACGAGCTAGAAACTTTTATTTGTTAAAACAAGTATATAGAGTTTCTGCATTACAACATTTATCTTGCTAGATTGCGGATTTATACATTTACCAACAGTGGTTCAGAAAGGCAACTCCTACTGGAAACAAATGGCATACGTATACAATAAAAATTAGCAAACATATCAAAATCAGTTTTTACAACTTTTTTGTAGCAACCAATTCTTTCTATTGGTGTGCCATAGTGCAAACTGTGTTGTTTGTAAGACAGAGTTTAAGCATGATCTCGACATTCATATCGTTGTCTGTCTTAAACACATTTTCATTTGGAGGCTGCGTTCGTCATGCCTTCAGTTCAAGTCCTTCTGTCCAGTCATGTGAATTTACAATCAGAATAATTCAAGTGTATCGGGCAGGTCAGGCTGTTCGGTTGGATAGTGGCGATCATGACTGAGGGAGAACAATCTCTCGGTTGGGTATATTGTTGTGTGCATGTATGGTAGAGTTACATGAAGACCTGTCGAGACCTAAAGTGGTACTTCGCAGTGGTGGAGCATTTTTTTTGTGTCCACGGGATCTGAGGAGAGATCAACCACAACATCGTCATAACAATAAAAATAACAGTAAAACTAGAAAGTTTGAGCCGACACAGGAAAGCTGAGTCTCCAGATTAGTTAATCCTGCCTCTAATTCATCTTTTCGTTGACTCCTGTGGACACTCGTACTAAAACATGTCCTACCAGTGTGAAATATCACCCTAAAGAGTCTCCAGCTGTGTTTTCCAAGCCCTTTCAAAAAAGTCCTTGAGGATTCCTGGTTTCTCTCTGAAAACAAAACCTTACAAAAAGTGATTATCACAAACACAGAGCAATACGTGTAACAGCCTGTATGTCAGCTACGAGTGGAGTGGAGTAGATGGAGTATAAACGGACGGCATGTTGGTATAAATGGACAGAGCACAGAACTTTAAGACGAAGGAGAAAAAAAAAAAAAGGTTTGTATAACTGTGATCATTTCTGGCTACATTCGCTTCAAGGTCCAGCATGTGTTATGTGTGTATGTGTGTGTGTTTGTGTTTCTTGCATCCATCTGGCTTCAAGCCTCTATGGCTAAGATTTCACTGGAGGAAAGAAAAGTGAGAACTATGAAAGCGCTGCCCCGCAGGAAGCTGGTTGTGGCCTCTACTCTGGTTCTATTGCACCGTGTTCTGCAGGAAAGCATCGGAGCTGGTGGATTGGTGGTGTCAAACAGTCTGAAAGGTGGGGGCCGGACGGCGCCTCGGCCCCTCTGTCCTTCCCCTTCCTCCCGCCTCTCTCTCTCCGCCCCAACTCAAGAGCATCCACAACGGTCCACCACCATGGAGGGGATCTTGCCGTAGATGATTTGCTCTTTACGGTTAAAGTAGAGCATGTTGATGGGCGACATCTTGG
>VUQH01090085.1:0-11802 GCA_015106775.1 Etroplus canarensis | reverse complement strand
AGGGGAAAGGAAAAGAAAAAAAAAAAAACCAACAAAAAAAAAAAAAAAAAAAATCAACAAAAAACCCCAAAATGCTTTTGGACTCTTTCATATACATAGTTCCCACAGATATGCTTTTTGGTCACGTGACCTCCTTAGCTACGCCATCTTTGTTGGCAAGCTGTACTTGTTTACACTGCTGTTTATCTCTCCCGTGAATTTTAATCTGTTTTGATGTCGGATTCAACTTGTGCCGTAATAGCGCCGATTATGGCAATCCATGCCAATTTAGCGTTCCCGATCAAAACGTCGTGAAACGGCTGAAAATTGGGTTCCTGACAATCTGTTGCTGTTACATTCCTGTCAAAAGGCTGGCATTCACATTGTGACCCCATCACATTGGGGGTCTAAGACGTGAACCATTATCTTGTATTGGCAAGTCACTGGAGGCGTACAATCAATTTGTTAATGGGTGGGTTGGCAACGTTTCCTTAAGTGTCCTGAATGCACAGCTGCCTGCAGCTTGCCTATAGCAATGGCGGCCACTCATATGTATGTATACCGGACTAGCCCCCATATTGTTACATCCCTGAAAATTACAAGGGGATGTGGAGAGTAATAACAAAAATGTCTAGGGGGAAAAAAAAGTCAAGCACCAAGTTAAGATAAATAAGGTTTTATTAAAGTAAGGTTTGAATTTAAAAAGACAGCAGAGCTGCTATCTAAAGACACACCCAACACCACTGCTACTCACCACTGACAGGCAACCCACAAACGCACTAACTGATGAACTCTGCTCCCCAGCTTTATAGCATAGCCTAATAACTGAATGGAGCCACCTGTGCCCTGGCTCCATTGGAAAGGGGTAGCACCCAAGTCAGTGGAGAGTGTGAGGGGGAGAGCGAGCACTACCATACACTCACACAGCACTATTGTATGTAACAGTTAATTTATACTTAATAGGCCGTGTCAGGTTCATTATAAGACTTAAATGTGATTTGCAGCTCCCTACAGATTTTTCTGATCAAAAATCCTTCAAAAAAATGGATCTTTTGATAGTAAAGTTTGGCCACCCCTGGTCTATGGCTATAACACCACTTAAGAGCACACTACAGTTTGAGTAATTCCAACAGGTTGGCTAACTTTTTTTTAAAAATCATTTTATTTTAATACCTAATTATTATTAAACAATTAAATATTGTAAAAGTGATTATTATTTGACTACAGCAAAGTTCAGTAAAGAGCGTATTAACGTGGATACTTTTGCTGGTGATTGATTATTATAAATAGTTAAGTTAATATGCTCTATATATTTCCTGTAGAATTCAAATAAGCTTAGGTCAGATGTTGTTATGACACCACCGTGGACAGGTAAAGTGGATCATAGAAAGGGATCTGACCCAGTTGGTGCGTGTAAACACAGCACACATAAGGTATCATCACAGAGCTCAGATGAGACGGGCGCATGCGGACCGTCAGGCTGTGCATTCTTAGCCCGGGACTAATTTTCAGTCCTCCACTTGGGTCTGGGTAAACAGCACCGCCCCGATGGTTGCTTGTTTTAAGTGTGGAACGATTCGTCGCAGGCTCGATTGACACTGTCTGCTCGCCTGCTACTGCGGATCGCTCAGAATAACAAGGCTGCTCGCTAATTCCCGTCTATCGGGGCTTTCGCCGAAACGCCGAGAGAGTAGGGTCCAAAAAAAGCCAACAAGGCAGGCAAGAACGCCGCGCCGCCGCTGTCTGCACCCAAGAATGGCTTCAGGAGACCTTTACGAGGTAGGATAAAACCATGTCTAAGGAAACTGCTCTGTAATATTGACGAATAATGGAATTAGGAAGTAAAGGGAAGGGCGTCGCGTATGCAAAAAGCGGTGTCCTAAGCCCTTTAACAGGCGAAACTAACCCCTTTCAAGCTTTTCGAAGACAAGGTTGCCTAATTTAAGCTCACACTTTATGTCGCTTCTGATATACTTTGACGTATTTCTTCGCGGCTGTAGTAAATAGATAAGATGTAATTTACGGGCTGAACTCCTCAGTCTGTCGCCGAGTTGAAAGTCGTGGTAAAGTGACAGCAGCGCTGAGCGGACGGGCATGGTGAATAGCTACAGACGGAGTGATGGTTGTGAAGGTGCGCGTACATACCTAAAGATATTTAGTCATCGCAGCCTTTACAGTGGTATTAGTGTTTCACGGGCTGCTTGGCAGACAGGACGAGGCAGCAGTTTATTTTTATCAAGCCGCGTACACAAGTCTGCCCGAGCTTCTCGTACGGTTGATGTGTAATTTTTGTGTGCGTGCGAAATTATGACTCTCACAGTGTTGGGCGTAAAAGTTGCCCGAATGGGTGGCAGCAAGGTCATGCTGCTCTTCGTGCGCAACATCACTCTGGAACTGGGGCCAGAAATTGCACGCAGGCTGACTCCTACATCTTCGCTTTGCACACATACTGGCGTTAGCTTTTATTATGGTGTCATATGTTTGAGTTCACTGTGGAGACACAGAGGGGGCTTGATGCAAATGTCTGATGACTTCCAAGGGCAAACGTATAGTTTTTAAAGTCATGCACACATGTTAAAGTCCATCTGAGAAGAAACTTGGGCATCCTCTGAGTGTTTAAGTAGATAACGTTATCAGCTCAGAGCACTGGCGAATAATACATGATGAGAGTTGCTGGTTATCAGCTAGAAGACAATAGATAGAATGAGTGAGCAGCATTAATTGCCCTGCTGACTGTTATATTTTTTAAATGAATCCTCTTGGTCCTGGAAATGCATTTAAATTGGAATATGATAACACAAGGTTGCCAGAAAGAGGATACAAGGAATACATTTCACATAGGATCTTTAGACCCCCCGCCCCAGCTCCCATCCATGCACAGACCACTACCACCACTAATATTCATTGGTTTTGGCTTTTTCAGTTTGTTTTTTTTCCTTTAAACCTTATTTACTTAATTACTACTTATTGTTGAGCAATGTATCACGTTAGTTTTGTTTCTTTCAGATTAGCATCACACATTCGTGGACTGCTACTGAGCAGTGAAAGCTGTTTGTTGTATGACACATTTAAGGCATATTGTACAGTAATTACTCTTGCTCTGTGGGGAAAATCCGTTAGCGTTCTGTACAGTTGTAATTCTGTGTCGTTAGTGTACATCAGTGAAGTTATACTGAGCAATTCTGTACTTTTATTTTTTTAAGTTTCACTCTTGCATTGACAGTGCTTCTTGTTCCAAGCTGACTGTTGGTTTTACGTGAAACCCACCTGTCATAGCAGGCTGTACTGCAACCCTCGAGGTTGATTAATTTTGTGTGGCCCTAGAGTGATTGATCGTTGCTGAGCAGGTTTAAGCAACAAGTAGTCTTTGAGTTGTTTCCTTCCTAACATTACAACAGCTCCCTGGGTGGCCATTCTGTTTAGCTTGACCAAACTGAAGAAGCTGCCCAGTGTTTGGTCGTGCTGTGTAACTTTTGATTTAAAAATGACCGAAGTAAATGGTGGAATATAATGACTCTTTCTGTGATTTAATCTAACTAAACTAATCATATTGAGAACTTTTCCATCCATCCATTTTCTTCTGCTTAACCAATTCAGGGTTTGGGGTACAGTGTGTCACAGGGCTAACACAGAGAGACAGACAATCAAATTCGCACCTACGGCCAATTTAGAATTGTCAGTTAACCTAACCCCCACACATGCCTTTGGACCATGGCAGGAAGCCGGAGTACCCAGAACAACCCATGCAAGCACAGGGAGAACATGCAAACTTCACACAGAAAGGCCCCAGCTGTCCAGTGGATTCAGACCCAGGACCTTCTTGCTGAAAGGCAGCAGTACTAACCACTACACCACTTGTGACATTTTTTAATTGTCATCACTAATAAACTAGCTGATATGATTGTGTAGAGGGGGTTTGTGTGATGGTGGTCTAGGAGCTTGTTTGAATTCACTGTTTTTTGGAAATAGAAGTACATAGGACTGTTAGGACATTGAACAAAGGATGTTGAAGATGGAGCTGCCAGGCAGGAGGAGAAGAGGAAGACCACAGAGAAGATTCATGGATGTAGTGAAGGAGGACATGCCAAGGGTCGGTGTGAGGGAGGAGGTGGCAAGGGATAGGGTGAGATGGAGGCAGATGATCCACTGTGGCGACCCCTAACGGGAGCAGCCAAAAGAAGAAGAAGAGGAGTGTTAGGACATTATGGGGTTGAGCTAGACAGAGATGTGAAGAAATGTAACATATGCTTCATACCGTTAGGCCCATACAGATCTACGCTAGTATTTCTTTTTATGAGGAAAACAAACCAGGAGGAAGTGGACTGAGAATAAGCCTTGATATTTTTATTGAAGAGGGACATCTTGATGGCGCTCATATGTTTCTAATATCATGTAGGGAAGCCTGGGTTCTGTTCATTTACTGTCTAGAGTTCCCTAGTTAGAAAATCTATATTTAAAAACCAAGGTGTTTAGGAGTCAAGAAGATTGAATCTGGACTGAAAGGAGTTAATAAGTAGTGACTTCCAAGAATAAATGAGATAGGCTAAATCCAAGGCTGTATATTAAAATTCAGTACTTTAATGGTATCATTTGACAATAGGAAAGAGTTAAATATTTGACCTGTAATTATGTGTAAGAATTCAGTTTTCAGTCTTTAAGGCTGCTCCAGTGGAGTGTGTTCCTTAAATGTCACTCTTATCTATTGCATCCTTTCTTGAGCTGTCAGTAAACCGGGCCATATTTCTACTGTTTTAGTTGAAAATCTTTAGTGGTAAATTGTGTTGGACAAATATTACAACCTAAAACATTATGAAAGTAACACATTTTTGCAAACTTGCGATCAGGCTGTCTGCCGATTCTGTAAAATGCAATGATGCAGATGAAGCACTATGAAAGAATGCAACAATGCGAATTCTGCAACTCAGTTGAGAAAATAACAACTTGGGGTCAGTGGTTGTCCATACAATTCACTCCTCAGCACATTCAACACTTAGCCATAGCTGCATGCATAATTCTGCACAGAAAGAAAACAGACAAAAGAGATACCTTTCATAAATAACAATTGCTGTGGTTTACTTGAAATGTGTTGATTGACTGGATAATGGGATTTTATCCAGTACTTCACTGCTCTTGTTGATTGTTACATGGAAATGTGACATGTTCTTTAGCGAGGAACAGTGAAATTGCTGTTCCTATTAGGGGACATCACAGCGGATCATCTGCCTTCATTTTACTCTATCCCTTGCATCCTCTTCTCTCACAGCAGCCCTCTGCATGTCATCCTTCACTACATCATGAACCTTCTCTGTGGTCTTCCTCTTCTCCTTGTGCCTGGCACCTCCATCTTCAACTTCCTTTGTGCAATATATCCACTATACCTCCTCTGAACATATCCCAACAATCTCAACCTTGCCTCTTTGACTTTGTCTCCAATCTTCCCACTGATGTACTCATTTCTAATCCTGTCCATCCTGGTCACTCGCAGCGAAAATCTCAGCATCTTCAACTCTGTCACCTCTAGCTCCACCTCCTGTCTTTTTGTCAGTGCCACTGTCTCCAAACCATACATCATAGCAGGTTGCTGTATGACCTATATACCTTCCCTTTCACTCTTGCTGCTAACCTTCTGTTACAAAGCATCCCTGGCACTCGTCTCCACCCTGCAAACATCACAGTCCACAGAGACTCCTGCCTGAATTATTCTGTCAACCTGTCCATCACCATTGCAAACAAGAAGGGGTTCAGAGCCAGTCCCTGATGTGTTCCCACCCCCACCTTGAACCCACTGGTCACTCCTACCCTACACCTCACCACTGTCTTGCTGTCCTTATATAGCACCAATTCACAACAAAAGTCGCCTCAAGATGCTTTACACTGTAAGGTAAAGATCCTACGGTATTAGAAAGAAAACCCCAACTATCAGATGATTCCCAAAGAGCAAGCACTCAGTGATTTGGGAAGGAAAAACTCCCTCTTAACAGAAAGAAACCTGTTATTTATACGTTTTGGGTACGCTAGTCCTTTATCTCCACATATTTTGACATATGAATAATGTGAGTCTCTGTATGCATAAAGTACCTGTAACATATGGTCCTTGTATGTGGGACGTATGAGCCATACAGTGGCAAACGTCTGAGATTTTGTGCATGCTCAAAAATTTCCAGGGACTTCGCCATACTACCACGTATACCACCGTACTTCAGCATGATCTTAACTTATATAAAACTTCCCTAGAACTTAATTGACGTTTGCAGGCATGTTTGCAGTTTTTTCCTACATTGGCATACGCTTGTTAAATCTTTAAGGTTTGACAGGGGCTTAAGATGTGGTCATCTGTATCGAATGCTACACTGAGGTCTAGGAGAACAAGCACAGAGCTGAGTCCACTGTCAGAAGCTATAAGAACATTAGTAACCTTCACTAGTGCTGTTTCTGTACTATGATGAACTCCAAATGCGTTTTAAGTAGTGGTTTAATTATAGCCACTTTAAAATCCTGTGGTACATAGCTTGTTAATAAGGATAAATTGATGATATTCGAAACTGAAGCAAGCCCTCTTTGAGTAGTCATGTAGGTATGGGATCTAACAGGCATATTGATGGTTTGGAGGAAGTATTTAGTGAGAGAGGTCAACAGGAGAGAAGCAGCCCAAACAAACATCAGCAGTTGAAGCCATCATATTTAATGGCTCATCTGTGGGTAAACTATGGATAATTTTTTCTCTAATGGATAAAATTTTATTTGTAAAGAAATTCATGAAGTCGTTACTCCTAAGACTTAAAGGAATACATGGCTCAACAGATGTCTGACTCTGTCAGCCTGGCTGCAGTGCTGAAAAGAAACCTGGGGTTGTTCCTATTCTCTTCTATCAGTGACGAATAGTAAGATGTCCTAGCTTTACGGCGGGCTTTTTTATAGATTAACAGACTATTTCTCCAGGCCAGATGAAGGTGTTCTAAATTAGTGGAACACCATTTCCTCTCCAGCTTACATGTTACCTTCTTTAAGATGTGTGTTTGAGAATTAAACCAAGGAGTCAAACCTCTTTGATTTGTTGCTTTCTCAGAAGAGCCACAGTATCCAGAGTTGTACATAGTAAGGTCGTGACCCTATTGACAAGATAATCAACCTTAGTGCAAGTAAAGTTTAGGTAGCTGCCCAGCATTGTTTTGGCACATGGCATTGAAGTAAATAATGGTGATGGTCGAATCATTTCTTTAAATTTAGTCACAGCACTTTCCGATAAACATCTGCTGTAGTGAAATTTTGTTTCCCAGCACTGTGTAGTCCATTAGTGTAAACTCAAATGTTATTAAGAAATGGTCAGACAGAATAGGAATTTCAGGAAATACTATTAAATGTTCAGTTTTTATGCCATATGTCAGGACAAGCTCAAGACCTGCAAGGCTCATCGAGCCGGAGCTTATCCCCGGTTTCTGTAGCGTGAAGCGACTTAGGAGTTAGACTCCTCCTGGATGGGAAGCTAGTCCATCGCAGGTTACCTTCCCAGTATTTTACTGGTACCCATTTTTACTGCTTGGTGGACAGAAGCACACTTGCGGTTGGGACCTTGCCTAGACACGGTGGGGGTCTGACGGGGATTCATACTCACGACCGCTCGATCATGAGCTCGGCACCTTAACCAAAACACCACCGCCCCCGCTTATTTTATCTGAACTGAGCTTTAAATTGCATAAAAAGTCAGATAATTCATATAAAAACTCTGAATAAGGGACAGGCGGATTATTGACAACAACAAATAAAACTTGCTTTTGAGCTTTCCAATCAGGGTGATCAAGGCTTTCAAATGAATTATAACTCTGTCTAGGAATTTGGTTGATCAGTAGACTAGAGTTAAAGATTGCTGCCATTCCTTCTCCTCAGCCTGTGCTTCTAGGATTCTGACAGTTAGTATGACTTGACAGGGTTGATTCATTTAAACTGATGTATTCTTCCTGCTGTAACCAGGTTTCTGTGAGACAAAATAAATCAGTGTGTTGATCAGTTATTAAAGCATTCACTAACAGGGACTTAGAAGAGAGAGACCTAATTTTCAATAGTCCACATTTGATTATTTTACTCTTTGGTGCCATTGGAATGGTTATATTATTCTTTCTTTGTGAATTTTTAGGGTCAACTTGTTTTTTTACTAATTTTAGGTGGTCTGGGAGCAGACACAGCCTCTATAGGGATGGGGTTTTGTGGACGTGACAGGAGGAGAGAAACTGCAGAGACACGTGTAAGACTGTAACTCTGCTTCCTGGTCCCAACTCTGGACAGTCATGTTTTGGAGGGTTTAATAAAATCGGCCAGATTTCTAGAAATGAGAGCTGCTTCCTCCAAAGTGGGATGGATGCTTTCTCTCCTAATAAGACCAAGTTTTCCCCAAAAAGTTTGCCAGTTATTAATGAAGCCCACACCATTTTCTGGACACCACCTTGACAGCCAGCGGTTTAAGGACAACATGCAGCTAAACATGTCACCGGTCACTGTCCACTCTTCATCCTCTTCATAGCTGCCCTCAAATTCTTACTCACTTTCTCACTTACTAATCAGAATCAGAATACTTTAGGTGCTCTCAGTCTGCTGCCCCAGTACCCTACAGCATAGAGGATGGATAATCTGATACTCTGCACTTCCTGATTCACTATCTTTCTTCCATCTGTGCTCCCCTCTCTCTCATTTTCCTTATTCATCAGCTCCTCGATGTATTACTTCTGTCTTTCTAACACACTCTTGAGTGCATTTCTATCTCTATCCTGCTGAAGATCCTTTCTAGCTCGGGGTCTCTGTCCAGCCAGTCGATACAAGCACTTCTCTCCTTCCTTGGTGTCCAGCCTCTTATCTAACTCACTATAAGCTCTTTCTTTTGCCTTTGCCACTTTTCTCTTTGCTGTGCACCTAGACTCCCAGTACTCCTGTCTACTTTCTTCATCTCCCTTATTATCCCACTTTTTCTTTGCCAGCCCCTTCCTTTGAATACTTTCCTGTACGTCCTCATTCCACCACTAAGTCTCCATGTCTTCTTTCCTCTGACCAGAAGGCACACCAAATGTCTTGTCCATTTCGCTCATCACCTCATTTGTATCTAGTAATATATTCTTTCTTCTTCAACTTACACCATTTAATCCTTGTCCCTGCTTTCACTCGCTTCCTTTTTTTGCTCATCAAAATCATCCTATACTGCCTAGCTACATTCTCCCCAGATGCTACCATTACTTCAGACACACAAAATACCTTCTTGGCTGTTTAACTCACCACCTCAGCTGTGCTTTCCCAGTTATCTGGTAACTTGTCTCAACCACCCAGACCCTGTCTCAACTCCTCTCTGAATTTTGCACACCATTCTGTTTTCTTCAACTTTCTCCATTTAATCCTTGTTTTCTACCTTCACTTGCTTCCTCTTCTTGCTTTCCAAAGTCCTCTTACAGACCACCCTCTGAGCATACCTAGCTACATTCTCCCCTGACGCCCCACCTTGCAGTCTACTACCGCTTTCAGATTGCACCTTCTATATAAGATATAGTCCACCTGGGTGCACCTTCCTCCACTCTTATAGGACATCCTATTTTCCACCCTCTTATTGAAGTATGTCTTCACTACAGCCATTTACCTCCTTTTTTCAATATTCATTGCCATCTGTCCTTCTACATTCCTCTCCTTAACACCACACCCAACACCACCTCATCTTCTTGCTTCCCTTCTCCTACAGACTCGGTGAAGTCTGCTCCAATCATTACTCTCTCTCTCTCCCTTACTCTGTACTACATCCAGCTTACTCCAGAATTTCTCTTTATGCACTGATAACCTTTAGCATCACACCTTCAATTTCCAGATTCGAAGGCATAATTCTGTCTGACACTTCCACAGCTCTTCCTTCAAGATTACCCCTATTCCATTTCTCTTCCTGTCTTCTGATGCTCCTGGCCTTGCTTCCCTTCCACCTAGTACCTTGCACACCTTCCTTTTCTCCATTATCTCAGTCATAGTGTGTACCTTTCGGCTGCTCCCTTGTATTCTCTCCTGAGGGGTCGCCACAGCAGCTTAATCTGCAGAGCATTTATGCCGGATGCCCTTCCTGATACAACCCTCTATGGTGAGAGGAGCTTGTTTCCCCACATGGAATCGAACCAAGGACCTTTCACTTGCAGGGCAAATGTGCTACAGGACATTCCCTTTAACATTCGTAGTGCCTACATTTAAAGTGCCTACTCTCACCTTACCTTCTCTCTGGCTCCTGACACACCTCACACCTCCTCTTCCTCCTTTTCTTTGGCCAACAGTAGCATAGTTTCCACTGGCACCTTGCTGGCTTATGGCACTGGAAGTAAACGTTGTTAACCTGGGCCACGACCGATCCAGTATGGAAGTCATATTGTGAATTAACATATTTGATTTGTCAAAGATTTTATTCCAGATGTCTTTTCTGACGTAACCCTCCCTATTTACCTGGGCTTGGGACAGGCACTAGAAGTACACTAAAGCAAATAAAAGATCTGGAGTTGAATCTGAATGCTGAACTTGCTTTTAGTAGCTTTTTACCAGACATCTCAATATGAGCCTGGGAAAGCGTGGAAGACTATGGAACACAGTTCAAGTGGATGATTGCAGAATTCTTTCCTTGGTCAGGAAAAACCCCTTCACAACATCTAGCCAAGTCAGGAAGACTTAAGGAGGTAGGCAGGTCATTGTCAAGAGGCACTTTTATGAGGGTTTAAAAGAAGGTGCAAATCATTGGTTACACTCAGATTTAGGAAGGTCATATTGGACTTTGCCAGAAAACATGCCATGTTATGGCATGGGCATTTATGGCTGGAAATGGAACTGGGTCACCAGCCTTGATAAATGATGTCACTGCTGATAGAAGTAGCAGGATGAATTCTGACATGTACAGGGCTTCTCACATTCACCCAGATGCTGCAGAATTCATTTGATAGCGCTTTATAGTGCAAATGGATAATGACCAAAAGCAGAGTGAAAAAGCAACCCAAGAGTTTCCGAAGGAAAAGAAATGGGATATTTTTAAATGTCTAAGGCAGTCACCTGATATCAACCCAACAGAGCATGCTTTTGAGCTACTGAAGACAAACTGAAGACAGAGGCCCACAAACAAGCAGCAACTGAAGGCAGCTTTAGTAATAAAGGCCTGGCAGAGTATCTCAAGGGAGCAAAAGTAGCATTTGGTGAAGTCCATGGGTTCTAGAATTCATTTTCATCCAAGTGTTGAAATCAATTCTTATATTTAAAATTATGTTATTTTGTCCCATTACTTTTGAGCCTCTAAAAATGGGGACTATATAAATATGGCAGTGCAGTGCATTTATTAAACCTCTTAAATTAAAACTAAAAGTCTGCACTTTAATCACATGTTTTTGTTTGATTTAGAATCCTCGATGATGGTGTACAGAGTAGGGCTGCAACTAACGATTATTTTAATAATCGATTAATCGATCGATTATTTTTTTCGATTAATCGATGAATCGGATAAAAAAACAAAAAACAAGAAAAGCATTCAGTTCCAACCCTTTATTCAAAACAGAACTAAAATCTTTAGAAAGTGCACAAACATGTTGCTCCTTGAGCTGTTATAATAATAATAAAATAAAATAAAAATGGACTAACACAAAAAACATACACATGTATGTTTTACATCTGCCAAATATAGACTTTTTTTTTTTAAATGAAGTGCCACCTGAGCTGCCAGAACAATAAATAATTTATTAAAAAAAATAAAGAACAATACAAATCAGAAAATTTAACAGGATTTGTTTGAATGTCAGAACTTGTTCTCTACACTACACTGCAGACGCACACACTCGTGCA
>VUQH01090080.1:0-20876 GCA_015106775.1 Etroplus canarensis | reverse complement strand
TGAAATAATCGAGGAGAGACGCATGTTGAGATGAGCTCCTACACGACTTGATTGGACGATCAGGGAGGATTGCTCCTGTTTCTAAACCGCGCACAGCTTCTGTGAGTTTACCAGAATCTACTGGACAATTCAGTTTTTGCTGCTTTATCCAGAGGTGGGATAACAACCTGGAAAACAGTGGCATTTTCTGGGTTTTCATTTGGTTATTGCAGTAAAAATATATATTATATATGATTAATAATAATGTGCAAAAGTGTCAAGCCACCCCTCGTTTCTTTATTTTGCTACCAAGGAGCCAGACTGCCCTTTAATTCTTTTTAAAGTGGTGCAACAAGTGGCTCAAGCTTGCAACAAAAAGAGGGAGACCACACACGATGCATTAGCTAGTTTATTTACAGAGGTTGCGGAAATACCAGTAAATCAGTAATGTGGCACGTGCTTGGATGGGTGAGCAATGAGTGTAAATCTGCCAAGAGTCTATCTGCCATATGGAGGAGGGAAGAAGAGACTAGCCGGGCCACAATCAGCTCCTGATGACAACCAGCTGGCTCGGATGTTCCCGGCTGACGAGGGGGTCAGCTCCCCATTCCATCCAAAGGTCTTTTCCCAGTTTAAATGGGAGCTTCAGACACTTTCGACTGCAAAAACAGCATCATTCGTTCCCATTTCTTTGATTGAATCTGTGAAAGAAGCCAAAGATGACACAGCTTTACGGGAATAAAATCATATTTTTGCACCAACAAGGTGATTCCTAAACAGGTGTTAGCAAAAAAACGCTTGGCTTGGTGTGCCGTGTGTCTTTAAATACATTTGGAAACTGGAATAAAGAAGTGAGCCTCTGATTGGTGGAAACGGTGTCACTGACCGAGTCTTGCAAAGGCACTGGAGTCCTGGTTATGCTTAAAAACCTCTTCTCTCTGCATCCATCAACCTTCTCTGTGGTCGTCCTCTTCTCCTCCTGCCTGGCAGCTCCATCTTCAACATATGTTGTCCAGTATGTCCACTGTCCCTCCTTTGAACATGTCCAAACCATCTCAACTTGATTTAAAATATCCTCATCTTCAGCTCCACCTCCTGTCTTTTTGTCAGTGCCACCGTCTCCAAACCATACATCATAGCAGGTCTCACTACCGTCTTGTAAACCTTCCCTTTCACTCTTGCTGTTATCCTCCTGTCACAAAGCACCCCTGACACTCGTCTCCACCCACTCCACCCTGCCTGCACTCTCTTCTTCACCTCTCTTGTGCTCTGTCCGTTGCTTTGGAGGGTTGATTCCATGTATTTAATCTCATCCACCTTTGCCACCTCTACTCCTTGCATCTTCACCGCTCCACCCGCCTCCCTCTCATTCACACACGTACTCTGTCTTGCTTCTACTGACTTTCATTCCTCTTCTCTGCAGTGCATACCTCCACCTCTCCAGGCTCTCCTCCACCTCCTCCCTGCTCTCACTACAGATCACAATGTCATCTGCAAACATTGTAGTCCACAGAGACTCCTGCCTGACCTCATCTGTCAACCTGTTGAACGCTGGTCCAAAACAAAACTGCTGCTTAAATCTGTGCTGCTAAAAGTGTCTACAGTTTGTTTTCCACACGTTTAAATATAAATCCTTTGCATGTCTAACTATATGAGCATAATTAACAGGAAAGAACAGGATTATAGAGACATCTGATATGAAAGTCTTTGTAAATTGCTTCCACCAAAGTTACACCGACTTAGTAGCACACACAAAGGTTCCACCATATGTATTTGGGAAATAGTTTTTTGCAAACACCTTAGCTGTTTTTAGTCTTCATTTCCTTAACTTTCACAGCAGTGAGTGCCTGCAGGCTGGAAATGTTTTGACTAAAACTAAAGAAGGCGGCGTTGGTGAAAGGTGCAGTCAAAACATCTGAATCGAAATATTTTGGCAATGTTTCAGCTTTTCGTGTCTTGTGGTTTTATTGTTGTTGGCACCGAGCTTCGCTTTTGTCCAAACTGAATACGTGGGGGGGACAAAGGCTGAATGGAGCTGAGACTTCAGAACTGACATTAAAATGTCACGAGATTGTGTCACTTTTTTCTCCCCGTTACAAAGGCGCCACGGTTCAACGATCTGAAACTTGTCTGCTGGCAAAACTAAACCTCCACACGACTGCGGCGGAGCAGACTTCAGGGTCCCCCGTGAAGTTCGTCGCTCAGCGCAGGCAAGAGCTTTTGGAGTGGCCCTTTGCAGGCCTCTGACCCAAATGCTACTGAGACTCTGCTGGGAGATCTCAAACCTGCCGTGCTTCAAGACTGATCAAACAAATCTGGGAGGCTCATGTGATCGGCAGGAAGGAGCCTGAAAACTCTCTGAACCAGCAACAGAAAGGACAGGAAACAGCCAGGCTGGGTGGGGGTGGGCTCAGTGCACCCAAACGAGTCGTCCTGCTCTCCCAGAGCAGGAAGTAAATAAAGTTTAGTAAGGTTTCTAATGTCTAGGTGGGCCGTCTGCAGATCCTGAGTTATCATGAGTGGATAAATAATTGCTGACGTGTTTTGTCATGTTTCTGGTCTTCAACACGAAGCCGTATAAGCAATTAAAATCTGAAAAAAAGTATTTTGGTAGTTTTCTGCGTGTCCTTGGGTTATATGAATGGCAAATGCATTATTACTTTTATGAGATATTGTGCTCTCGGCAGTTCACCTCAACTCACCTGGTGACTCATCCACATGTCGACTCATAAACAGCTGAAACTCTGCAGGATTTTATTTAAACCAAATCTGGTTGAAATGGGGACATTTCTCGAAAGCTTATAGGCTGCTTCCCCTGGCTATTAAACACACTATCATGGAGCGACTTTGACTTGGAACGTCTCCGCCTTTAAACTCGGTCACATCCATCCCCACTCTATTAGATGCCACAATCAGCTGCGGCTCCTAAAGAGCTTCTGTCTGGGGATGCTATTACCTGCAGTAAGTAACGGCGCGGGGAGATAACGAGTATAGAGCCTCCATCATTTTTTCCTGCGCTCCTCTTCCCGCACATACCACAGGTGGAGGGAGCTCAGTGGATGGAAGGTTTAAGGGGGTCAGACCTCCTCCGTCACTGTCTGGGCTGCACACTGTTGATAATTGAGGTGGCTGTATTGATATCCTGCTCAGCCACAATGAAGGAAAATCACCTCTATTTACCGTTAATGGCTGTGGGAGATGGACGCTCTTAACGCGGAACATGAAGCTGAATGCAGCAAGAAATTAGCCTTGAAACGAAACAATGCAAATACATAAAGCAGAATTTTATTTCACCGCGAAAGAAGTAAGGTTGCCAGAAGTCAAGCGGAAATTGCTCTCCTCGCTAGAACTGCCGTTATTTTTCTCATCCGTTTCCCTGCCAAGGTTGAACTGCAGCACGGCAAAGCATGAACACGACGCAGCGAATCAAAGTGCTTCTTAGAGGCCGTCGTCCGGAGCTGCTGTTTCATGGTAATGAGGGTCGTGGCTGGAGGGTCGATGCATTTATCGATACCATCGTGGTATCAGATTGATACTTTAGTTTGTTTTTCTCCTCTACTTGTTCTCATTCCGTCAAAAAGCAGATTTACCTGTGCAAATGCGTTCCTCGCCTCTACAGGTGCACTTTGCTCCACCCCCTTCCCCTGTCCTGCTCTGCTGTGTGTGTGTAGTCATGTGATTTAGCGGCGCTGAGCGACCGAACAACAACAGAGACCCCTCACAGATGAAGAGGAGCGTCATGTGGACGCGTTACAGTAAGGTAGACGAAAATAGTACAACTAGCGTAGTGGTTTGCGCATTCGCCTTACAAGCAAAGGGTCCCTGGTTTGATCCCAGGTGGGGACACAAGCCCCTCTCACCATGGAGGGTTGCGTCAGGAAGGGCATCTGGCATAAGACCTCAGCCAAATTATCAGTGTGGATTAATCCGCTGTGGCGACCCCTCGTGGGGAATACAAGGGAGCAGCTGAAAGGTTCAGATGAAAATAGTGCAACATGTGCTTTGGAAGCTTACGGTAGTGTGGAAACACTACAGATTTATTGAAGCACTTGAAGAAATAGGAATAAGATTATAGCGAGCTACAAACTAAACGCACCAAAGCGAAGGGAAATCCCTCAGAGACCCCCGGCACAGAGACGGCGCTCACTGACCGAGTCGTCTCAGAGAGGCAAAGACTATCCAGGCAGGTTCTAACGTTCAAAGTCATGACTCATCAGGACTCACGTTTGATATCCATCAGCAGTTATTTTCCAACGTACAAATGGTTATTATGTTATTGATCACTAAAGACCAGTTACCTATACACTATATTTAGACATTAGAACATTATTCAAACTGAACTGAACTTAAAAAAAATCCTCAAACTTGAAATATGAAAATGACTGAATGAACATTTGTGTTATTTGTAAAAAAGACGCTATGGAATTCCTGCACTCACTACATCTAGACAGGCTTTTGGGTTTTGGTATCAATATCAGAGATGCCGGCCCTGTATTTACTTGGTGTCGCTGTCATACCAAAATTTGCTGTATTGCACAAAACTTAATAAGATCAGCCTCTGTACTCTGGTACTGGAACTTCAGTGATAAACTTTTCTGAATTCATTTATTCAGGCAGTTTAATTTGACATAGAGCTATTTCACGCTTAACATTTCAAAAACTGTGAATTTTAGCTCTTTCTACTGCCTCAGATGCTGACATTTCTTTGAGTTGCTTTTCCGCATGAAATTGTTTCCACTGTTTACTCTAACACGAGCTACTTTTGGCTTTTATAAAGTGAGTGCAGGCTCATATAACCAGCCTTAATGGGAGCTTTTACTTTTACTGTTCTGTCTTCATAATTCCAGCAAGATCCCAAACATCATGGGCTGAAATGCAGCCCCAAACCGTGACAGAGCCTCCACCGTGTTTTACAGATGGCTGCAGACCTCTCTCCTGACCTCCTCCTTTGGATCCATCCCTCCATCAGACCTGTTTCCACCGATGCTCAGTCCAGTTCTTGTGTCATTTTCATGCCTCAGCCTTTTCTCCCTGTTCCTCCTCCTTGAGAATGTCTTCTTTACAGCCATACTTCCACTGAGACCATTTCTGAACAACTGAAGGTCCAGATGCATCTCTCCGGTCCTGTGTTAGGTCATGGCTGGGTTTTTTTCCTCCTGTTTCTTAAGGACATGACTTTGAGATTCTGGTCATTTGCTTTAGATAGTTGTTTAGACAGGTAGGTGTGGGCCTGTCACTTCTTCTGTTGTCCTCCACGTGTCCAGTGTTCTCAAAATCTTTGAGGAAAAGCTTCACACTATGCTGAGATATGCCAAATTTTCAGCTAAGAGCACCTCGGGAATCACCTTGTTGGTCCAAAACTACTACGTTATTGCTATCAGACTGTGTTACACTTTTCATAGATTCAGCTAAAAAATATCAGGGAATATTAATAGTTTTTTTCTGTGTGTAAAAGATTGCCTAAAGACTCAAATTTGAACTGGTTCTTCACTGTTATTTCTCTGTTAGGCGCAAACACAACACTGGTTTATCTGCTATTTCAGGTCCCTTTTTTATGCTGGATGATTCATTGGTCAGCAGTAAGTGACTTAAACAAAAAACATTAAAAATGGTCAGGTACAAAGCCTGGAGTGACAGCAGTCAATGTCCAAAGAAAAGCTCTGAAAGAGCTTCAGAAAGCCTGAAGAATTGTTTCTCAGGACCACTTTAGAAATGAGAAGAGTGAGAGGTGGCTCACGGCTTTTTCATACGGCCAAACTGTCCAAGCAAATAAACTGTAAACGAGCATTCCTTGGGCAATTCTTGGCTCCTCTTGTGTGGGGACCCCTTTTGGAATAGTGCCACAGACTGAGGTAGACCAATAGATCTTTCCAGTTGTGAGAGTAACTGTACTTGTCCCGGCAGCTCTGTGAATTATTACCCCCAATAACTGACGATGGGAGTGGTGCAACATTTTAAGAAAGGCTCATATATAAAACATGGGCAGAGCCAGCACTACGTCACCCCTTGGTAGGTGGTCCTTTTGAAGCCCTCTGTTTAGGACTTTGTTCGTTGCCAGTTTGGTCTTTTGGGAGTAGATGCTACCAAATACGGTAACTTCCAAAAATGGTAATGGGATTTTATTTTTTATTTAGCAAAAACAGGCTTGGAACGTAATGTAAGAGCAGAACAAACTGAGCAGTCTGGTTATGTAATAGCCATTTTAGTACAACAGCTCAATGAGACAAAACAACACACTTCCATTTTCACAAGAATCGCTACTCCTAAGAGTGTTGGTTTGGATTGTGATGTTCATAAAATGAGTGGTTGCATGAGACCCTCTGCCATCATGAGGTTTATTTATGGCATAATAATATCTTAACCTTCTGGAGTCGACGGACGCAGCAGGGAGTCGGCATCACACGATCGAACTCCCTGCATAACAGCAAGCCTTCGGTCACGTGACGCCGACGCCTGAGGGTTAAACCATGTCAAGAACTAAGACTGTTTGTGAGCCCCCTTTATTTCTCAGAGGATTTTGATTCTCATTATGATGAGCAATAGAGTCAACCAATGAGCAGAAAACACCACTTTCTTTGTGTGCTTCATGTCATAATAACCTGTGGATAGTGATGGAGCGTGGGCTGGATGAGCCACCACGTCACTGACATTCTGGCTGAGGTAAATAACAGTATTTTATGAATAGTTCGGCGTACTCAAACCAGGACATCGCGGTAGTTTGAAGTTCTGACCCTGAGCCCCAACTTAGCAGTTGTCTGTAGACCTTCGTTTTTCTTCCTGCTTTCAGCTTTGCAACATTTAGATTGTCTGGAGGTGAAAATGAACAAAATCTTTTCTTTTTTCCACAGATGTACGTCAATCATCGTGCCCTGATGGCAGTTATTTTTACCCTTTAGTCTCCTTTTTGTAGTTGGTGCTTCAGTAGGTTTGATTATTTGCCATTTAGAACAAGGCAGTTTGGACATTCTTGATGAAATCTGCAATATCTCAAAAGCCAAAATATTTGTTAAAGAAGTTTTAATATCAAGGAGGGCTGGGTAGATGACAGTAAAGTCAACAACAGCTTGAATACCATACTGGATATTGCCATTCTTTGTGTGGTAATGACGTTAGAAAGACAATTGATTTTGTGTTCCTGGGTTGGTGTTTTAAAAAGGTCAGCTGCATAGCTCAAACCGGGAAAGAAAAGAGATCAAATTCGACGTAGATGTGGATTTATCTTTAGCCGTGAAAGTGAAATGTCTCAGTTACAGCCGGGGTTGAATTATTCCTACAAATTCAAATAAATCTGAAGGGGCTGTAATGTTTGTTGTCTCCTGTTGGAAGAAGACGTACGTTGACTGATCGGTCCAGCGGAGCTGCAGCAGTGAACCTGCAGCAGGATGCCGTGAATCCCTCTGCGCTCGCTGATGAAGTGTGGAGTTCTGCAGACCATTCAGGTTCTGTGCATAGATAGTTTTTTCATTAACCGCTCTCTAAAGTAGCGCAATTGTGTCCTTCTTCATTCCATTCCAGAGAAAAGCACTTTTAAAGGGATTATTGGATTTCACTGGAGCAAACCTTGGCATTTATATACAGTACTACATCTTTACTTATTCATTTCTCTGTAGTCTTTATTTAGTGATGACTTTCTGTCAAGTTTTATGAACAAGTTACACATCAGAAGTGATAAACTCAGTAGCTTGAAGGTAAAATCGATAATGTTTGCTTACTATTTCTTTATATTCAGTGTATTGTTTGTCTGCTACTGTGGCCAGTGGCCTGGAACAGTAGATACAGACACAATGTGTGGACCAAAGTATTTAGCCACACCTATTAATAAATGAATTCAGGTGTTTCAAGCAGTCTGCCTTTACAAACATGAGTGAAAGAATGGGTGGTTCTAAAGAGCTCACTGAAGTCCAGCGTGATACTGTAATAGGATGCCACCGCTGCAACAAGTCAGCTGGTGACATTTCTGCACGCCTACTTATCATATGGTCATTAGTGGGATTATTTCAAAGTGGAGGCATTTAGGAACCACTGCAACTCAGGCACAAAGTGGCAGACCATTCTTCTTCTTCTTCCTGCATCTCCTTCCCTCACACCCAACTTTCTTCATGTCCTCCTTCACTACATCCATCAACCTTCTCTCTGGTCTTCCTCTTCTCCTCCTGCCTGGCAGCTTCTTCAACATCCTTTGTCCAATATGTCCACTGTCCCTCCTCTGAACATGTCCAAACCATCACAGCCTTGCCTCTGCAACTTTGTCTCCAAACTTCTCAATTTGCGATGTCCCTGTGATGGACTCATTTCTAATCCTGTCCATCCTGGTCACTCCCTGTGAACATCTCAACATCTTCAGCTCTGCCACTTCCTGTCTTTTTGTCAGAGGGATAATGCTATGGGGTTGTCTTGCTGGGGTTGGCCTGGGTGAAGGGAAATCTTAATGCTCCAGCTTATCAACATGTTTCTGGACAATTCTATGCTTCTGACTTTGTGGGAACAATTTGGGGATGGCCCTCTTCTGTTCCAGCATGACTGTGCCCCAGAACACAAGACAATGTTCATCTAGGCATGTTTGGATGAGTTTGGTGTGGAAGAATTTGATTGGCCCGCACATAGCCCTGACCCATCAAACACATTTGGGATGACCTAGAATGGAGCCAGGGCCCCTCATCCATCAGTGTCTGACCTCACAAATGCTCTTCTGGATGAATGGGGGGAAAAAATCCACGCAGACACACTCCAAATTCTTAAAGAAAGCCTACCCAGAAGAGTGGAAGCTGTTACAGCTGCAAAGGGGGAGGCAACTCCACGGTAATGCTTATGGATTTAGAAGGGAATGGCAAAAAAGCTCCTGTAGGTATAATATGTTGTTGGTTCAATATTTCAGTGTGTGTAGGATCCATCGGTACCTGCTGGTGGCTAAGAAAAAGCCAAAGCTCTGCCCTCTCAAGACCAGCTCTGCTTACTCTTTGTCCCATAGTCACCAGTAACCTCAAGTTGTTGTTTGTTTTTTTTCTACTGGCCAAATAGCAACTTGAAACGAGAGACTTTATTGCTTTTTATTTTTTGCCATTAGCCACCAAGTCTACAGTATCGACCTGTAGTCATCAGCAGCTGGCAGTGATAACTTTTAGGCTTCGTCATCACCTGTAGGCACTGGTTTTCTGAAGTACCCGTTTTCTACAATGGAAGCAGTAGATCATCGCACAGACTCCAGTGGTTTTTCCTTAGCGGCCACCAGTAGCTGTCCTACATGCTTCCATAACGTCCCAAGTTGTAGTAGAACTTAAAGTAGTTCTTGCCAGCTGAGAGCATGTGGTACTAATCCTCCCAAACCGACAGGCCGTGTCTGGTTGCCGTTTAGCAGACTTTCTTTGTAATGAAGAGCCACTAGTGGTCCCAGTACCCAACAGTACCCACCACGAGTCCTCACTCCCAGCAATCAGCGTGGCCATATCTTGACCTTGAACGCGATTTTGAATCTTTGATTCAGCGTCTCGGCACAGTAACGTAACAACACACGATGACAGAGGTTTAACGGCAGTACACCCCTGACTAAAACACAGTCTGCGCCGCATTGCCTTCCCTTAACATGTGGTGAGTCTAAAACAGAATCTGAGCCCGTCTGAAGCGAGCGCCATAAATTAAAAGGAAACTTAATTCCATATATTGTTCGCCTCGCCCAGCCCCGGTGCTGACAAACAGCCGGCTGGCTGCCGGTTTGGCTTGGTGATGCACTGGTTTTCAGTCTGCGAGCCGTCATATCCACTTCTACAGCTATTTCGTGGCTGTCCAGTGATGGACACCTTGATCATCTGATCTGGGTCTGTGGTGAGCATTATGTACCTGCAGATTTTCACATTTGTATGTGTGTGCTGTGTGCAGTACAGCAGCATCCCCTCTGTTCACATGCCATGACCTTTCCATGAAACACACCAAATCCTCCTGGAGGCTCTGATCTCTTATTGATCCTGCCTCTTAAGTGTGCTTCAGATAGGAAGGGATATGATGGTGAAGAGGCTGCAGAAGATGGAGTGTAAAATAAAGCAGCTCCAGCTCAATATATGAAAAGTTTTCAGATTACAGTTTGAGAAAATCTCATTGCCTGACCCTGGCTGCCCCCAGCTATCAGCTACTGCAGCAGCATTCTTCAAAAGACTGCAAACAAGTGAACAGATTTCATGTAGCCAGTAACAGTACTCAGTGCACACTCACACAATCACACTTGATTAAAAAGAAGAAATGAATACATATCTAAATAAAATATGTAAAATCTCTCACCCCTCTCCATTTTCTCTTCTTCTTCTTCTTTCCAGCTGCTCCCGTTAGGGGTCGCCTCAGCGGATCATCTGCCTCCATCTCACCCTATCCCTGCATCCTCTGCCCTCACACCAACCCTCTGCATGTCCTCCTTCACTGCATCCATCAACCTTCCTCTTCTCCTCCTGCCTGGCAGCTCCATCTTCAACGTCCTTTGTCCAGTATGTCCACTATCCCTCCTCTGAACATGTCCGAACCATCTCAGCCTGAGCTGTCCCTCTGATGGACTCATTTCTAATCCTGTCCATCCTGGTCACTCCCTGTGAACATCTCAACATCTTCAGCTCCACCTCCTGTCTTTTTGTCAGTGCCACCGTCTCCAGACCGTCTGTAAACCTTTTGTTTGAATATGAATTTGCTCACATTGAAAATGAAATCTTATGATTTGAGATACAGCCCACAATCAGAAATCAAGTAAGTATTAAAGTTTCCCTTTAAGAATTATGAAAGAATAACCATTTGTCTTATAGAGGACACTCACAGGGGGCCTCGACTTACAAACCACAGCAGTGAAAAGAAAGAGGTGAGAGGAAACTTTAACTCCTCCCAGCTCAACACAGTCGACCAAGTCAAGATGTGTATGAACAGATGAGCTTTATTTTCATGTTAAGCAGATGACAAACGCACTGGAAGTGAAGATAAAATACTTCCACTCTTGAAATAAATACAAAATTATTGAGATGATGGGATTATTGGTCAGGGAAACACCCTCCACTATAGTCAACTAAATAATAAATTAGGAAAAAAAGCTACATTGTTTTTTAAAAGCTTGTTGAACCTTTAAAAAACATTTCTGCATAGATAGTCTTGTATTCAAAGCTCGTGTTCTCCATCGGCAAAGGTGTTTAAATCCCACCACCAAACCCTCCTGATACACACCCGTCCTCCATGAAGAAAGTAAAGAATACATGGCTCAAAAAACTAGCTTCAAGATTATCTATCATCATGTACACAGTGTTTCCAGGTGAGAAACTATCTTACTATTACACTGTACTGTATAAAAGAGGCTAAGTACAATATTGTAAGGGTTACAGTTTATGGAAGCACATAAAGACCGTGTAACGGGTCGCCAGCGTGTGAACATTCGCCCTTCAAACCAACATTTGGGTTTTTAACAACGTGCAAGAAAAGCTGTGAAACCTCGACACACGGACCAGACGACGCCCAGCAGGCAACAAAGCCTTCATGTGCTGAGATGTGAACTTAGAGGATGTAGTGAATAATAATGTGTCCATAGGTACAGCATTACCAAACATTACCTGTGTATATTAATACTTGTACACCAGGACCTGTAACATCGTTGGACAACCAAACCACAGGCTGTGATTAGATCTTCTCTGAGGAACAGCGGCCACACATCAGATCTGATCCCAACAGCAGACGGGATGCTGTGGTGGGAGGAGTCACGCTCAACTTCTTCATTCCTTAAGGGATAAACTTTGCATATATGACAGAACGTTTAAAGTACAGCTGCTGCTTGTTCCTCCACACAGACGCAACGTTTCTGATGCAGTAGTGACATAAAGCAGGCAGGCCCCGTGATCCTGGTACATCTTTAAAAAACCTTTAAAGTTAAAAAGTGTTATGTGCATTTCAACACTTATGTTTCAGCAGGAATTTCCCAAAGCATCACCGAGCGTGAGCGTCCACTCCCAACGCCAGCAGGAACGTCAGGACTTATCCTTGTTATCCATTAAAGACGTCGCATAACGAGTGTTCCACCAGAGGAAAAGAAGCCAGTTATACTTGGTCAGCTTGCTGCTCCGTTTAAGAACGTGACTCTGAAACCGCAAACCGAGCAGCTCCTTCACATCTTCACGTAAAAGCCGTCGTTCCTGCTTCAGACGCGCCGCACACAGAGAAACAGCACTGAAGCTGAAAACCTGCCAGCAGCCGCAGGACAGAAGCAGCTGAGAGGATGGAATGAAGCTGATGATGACAGAAGCCGTTAGCTCCGCCCACAGCTGCTGGAGTCATCTACACATTAAATATACATTCCTGCTTTTAAAGTTCACTCGTGTTAAAATAGCAGAGCTTGGGTCCACTTTCAACTTCTGCCTTCTTAAGATGTTCAGGCCTCCGCCAGGAGCGATCATTTCTGATGATTCAAACCTTTGAAAGTTACAAAGGTTTGAAGACATCTTTAATGATCAGCGAAAAGAGGCACTGGTGCAAAATAAACAGCATAATCATAAAAAGTACTTGTAATGTTGTTAATAGCAGTTATACTCGCCTAAAAGATGCTCTTATTACCATTATTAGTGATTGGTTCAAAGTTCAGTTTCCATCTGCTGACTGTAACAAATGAAGCAGTTGGTCAGCGTCTCACTACACACAGGACACACAGCGGGACCACTCAACTGCTACAGGCTGGAGGACGTCTTAAGAAGGCCTGCAGGTTCGCGGTGACCTTTCGACTTTTCACAGAGCAAACCACCTCTTTGGCTTCCTGTCGTAACGCTGCATTCAGCTACACTCCCTGACCATTGAGCTGCACCGTCAGCCAGGAGCAGCAGAGGACACAAAGAGAAAACCACGTTTAGTACGTGTCACCGCCTTCAGAATGGAAATCCACGAAACCTCAAGAACCAGCTGTGCTTCAACCCGAGCATCACAAAGGTCGCTGAAGGTCACGCCACTTTAAACATTTCCGTTTAAAGAGCGAACGTGAAGCTGCACAAAGAGAGACATTTAAACTGTTCCACCTGCTTGGCTTTAAGAGCCAAAAATCAGTGGATGTTTTAGATTTAGAACTTTACTTGCTCTACATTATCGCTACATTACTAAGATGTCCTTATAAAGTATATTTTATTGATATATTTCCACACTGACAGTATCCTTTCACATCTTACCTAACAGCTAAGAAAATGTTCATAAAGTAGAAATAAGAGAATTTAGATCAAACTATTCCAGTAAGAATGAGGGTGATAAACGCCTCCTGCAGCTCTCACCTGCAGAGCGCGCTCAGAACGTACGGCTTTTTTTGTCTGGCGACGCAGAAAGCACGCTGCCCGCCCCGGGTCCAACTCAGGACACTCAGTCTGACCTCTGCTAAGGTCTGCGTCCACAGGGTGACCTCTCATTTTCATGATATTCCAGATGGTGAGAGTACGATCAGCCCCAAACTTATATTTTATCATAAAGGGTTTAACAAATGTATGAGACCAGCCGTCATCACAAGGAGAAAGCTGAACACGAGGAAATGCCTACAATCTGACATTATAATGTGCTTTATTAGTTTTGTTTTTTTGGCAAAACAGTAAATTTGAAACTTGATGGATAACAATAATAATATTTTAGCATTAAAAAGATCATTTTGGACCCCGGAACATAAGAATGATTTTGGTCGTGATCCACGCTGGGCAGCCGTGATGGTGGTCTGATACATTTGTTCAGCGCTGTATGTTGTCTAATTCATTTATATGACGTTGGCCATTTTTTCCCTCCTGCTGCTGAAGTAACTGTAAAGAAAGGATGTAAGATCTGCACGTGAACTCAGGCGGCCAAAAGCAAAGAGAAGACTCCGGAAACTTGACCTGAGGCATTGAGACACCTGAAGACAACAAGAGAATGTGACAGACACACTGGGAGCTGATTTCCATTCTGAAGGGGTACCGGCTCAGATGAAGCTCAGGACAACCCAGATGTTTCTGTCCTCAGACAGGACTGCACGCAGGCTGCCCACCCACTGGGTTCTCAGGTCAGCACTGCAGGTAGGTAAGCCGAGCCTAAATTTCTGTCTGAAGGCAACTTCAGTGTTGAGAGAGAACAGGGCAGCGTCTCTCTCTCAAGACTGCACGCCAATTACTGTGTCTAACCACTTCCTGTAAGCCAGGGCAAAGCGTCTCTGCTCAGTGTTACAGCAGCTGTCCAGAATACTGCTCACAAAGCTCAGCTCGGCGGGCAGGCTGGGGGGGCAGGGCAGCAGGACGCCCCTCTTCAGTCGCTTACTGTCGTGCGGGTCTGGCAAGGACACCCCGTCTATTTCCATAGGTTCAGAGGCATGCCTCTGTCCATTCACGCCGTCCCCCCGCCCCGCACAGGTTTGAGGGCTGGTCTCCGGCACGCCCGGGTCTATGTCGCTCAGATGGATTGACTCGCCGTCTCCTCGTCTGCTGCAGTGATGCTGGTGCTCCCTCCTCCACTGGTGCCACAAGTAGAAGATGTGCCGCCTGGGAGAGGTGTGAACGTACAGTTAGCATTATTATCAGACAGTAATGTACAAATACACAGTACATGCTTACAGTATCCTGCAGAAGTTCTTACTAGAATTAGATATGAAACATCACAGCTTAATGAGGAAAGCTTTTTCTTTTTAGCAACACTTTTCCAGCCTTTTGTTGCCCTGTCCAACTCTCTGAAGACTCAAGATGAGCTAGAGTTTTTATTAAAAAGTAAAATGTCTCACTTTAACATTTATGTTTCCTAAGTTCCTCTGTCAGTAAACTATTGGTTTATGAGATTTGTAAAGCACTGCGTTATGTTTTTAGTCGTATTTTACACAGTCCCATCATTTTTGTTCCTGGGGTTATCTTCTGGTGAGCTTGTTTTCATAACCGCACAGAACCTCAAAATACAGATCTGCAAGTACTGGTGACATCTTCTAGCAGCAGGAAAGACGAGCGGTGAGCGTGAAACGCAAAAGGAAACGTTAGAAATCAGACGGCCGTCTGTCACTTTGCTGTAAAATCTGACACTCTTTGACCTCACCTGTGACTCCAGAGTGTTTCATGTCCAGGAAAGGACTGAATCAGGTCTGAGCAAAGTTCCATCTCCTGGTGGAAGAGCTGCAGGACTGTAGTGAAGCCGAGCTGCCTCTCTTCCTCACCGCCTGTCTCGGCTCCTGAAAGCTCTCCGTTAGCTTTGGTGCGGTCGCGTTGGCTGGGACTGCTCCTGGGAACTGTGCCGGACCCGTGCTGGGATGAACAGCTGGTGGTGGTGGGAGCTGGAGCCTGGCAGATTTCAGTGATCAACTCCTTGAGCAGGAACTGGCGGTAGTGGAAGCCACTGTGGTCAGACACGTGCATCGACACCCACAGGCGCATCGACGACAGCTCGTCGTGGAAAACCTGCCAGGAAACAGCAACAGACACCTGAGAAGGAGCTCGAGCCTCGAGTCTAGCTGATGACCACCATGCTGGTTGTGTGGCGCATCCACACATGGCCACAGCACTGTCTGTACTGGTGCTGAGGGAGGCCAGGCTCGCTGAAGGAACGTCTGTATCAGCGCCGGTACAGGAGCACGAGAAGTCAAAACAGGAAGCAAAGACATCACAGTGTTTTCAAGCTGTCGCAGCATCACACCAAAGCCTGGCTCGCCATGGCAGCTGTGATGTCACTGCAGGCGCGCCACAACGGCAGGCGTAAACCAGTCGTCATACTGACCCACTACCAGACAGCAGAGATCATAACTTCATTTTAAATCACTCAAAACATAAAGCGCTTATTTGTGTCACTGACTTATGATGACAATGTCACAGAAGCAAAGTAAAAAAGTACTTCATATGTATATCTCCTGTATCAGAAGTAAGATGATACTTTATTATCCCATGTTTGGGAAATTCTTTAGTTACAGCAGTTGAAAGAAGAACATTAAGGCGTTAAGAAGATAAACTACTGTCTCAACAACAACTCAACATTTTAAACACCATAAACTCACAGCTTCTACATTAATCAGATAGAATTCAGAAACTGTTTCTATGGGTTTGTATCTTTGTTGTTTTAAATGCCTCACAGTCAACTTAAAAATACAATAAAACAACGTTAGTAACTTACATCACTTATACAGACTCACAGCTGGAGATTTAAACGGTCCAAAACTAACAAAATGACGCTGCTCACATAATTACAGAAACTGCTCGATGACCCACTAAGTGTAAAACAGAGACGCCTGTGTGTTGTGTGCATGTGTCTGGATCACTTGTGCCTCTGTGGTGTTAGTGGCAGCATTAACTGTACCTACAGACCAGCGTTTCTCAAACTGGTTTTGGCACGCCCCACACCTCAGAGTGTCATCAGTCACTAACAGAAGGATCCCGCTGAATTTTACTTCAGTAAAGGTGAAAATCATCAGCAAATGTTTGCTCGTTTTCTTACATAAATGATATCTACGCACCTTAGTGTCACTTCATAGTTTCCACTCGTCTGTCAGTTTGAGAACCACTGCTGCAGACGCTGAATGTGTAAAATATTCTTTGATGTGAGGTGACGGTCCTAACTACCCTAACCCTGCTGCACCTATCTGAGCCCGAGTTAATATAATTAGTCTTCAAGAAAAGCATCTTTTATGACAACAATTATCTTAAATCCTACCTTGATATTGCCCTTGGCCATGTGCTGCAGCACCCAGATGCGGTGTGACCAGGCGTTGTAGTTGCTGGGATAGCGACCTGCTGCGTCAGAGCACACCTTCATTTCTTGGTGGAGCGTCCTGGCCAGGTGGTCACTGAGCTGTTGGCTCCTCTCTGCATCAGCCTGCACTGCTTCAGCTTGCTGCTGCTGCTGCTGCTGCTGCTGCTGCTGCTGCTGATGATGATGATGCTGCTTGTTGTGGCCCAAAGCAGAGAACTGACTGAGGATCTGCTGCAGCACCCAGCGTCTGCAGAAAGACATCAACTGCTGGATTAGATCGCTTCATTTACCCTGTGGGCAGTTCCTGCTTTTTACTGGAAAACACTTAACTGGACCGAGAACATAGCATGATAGGAAGTGTTTGATGCACAGTTCATCTACTGGACAACATAAAAACATCTTTCCACCCTTTCAATACCATGAATTCAGGAACGCAGTAACTTGACCCTGTTTAAGTTACCAGGGTCTAAATTTATCTCCTTCAGAAATGAAAGTGAGTAGAAACAACACAGAGTACATGTGTGTGAATGAGAGGGAGGCAGGTGGAACGGTGAAGATGCAAGCAGTAGAGGTGGTGAAGGTGGATGAGTTTAAATACCTGGCGTCAACCAGCTGAAGCAGACAGAGCACAAGAGAGGTGAAGAAGAGACTGCAGGCAGGGTGGAGTGGGTGGAGACGAGTGTCAGGGGTGCTTTGTGACAGAAGGATAGCAGCAAGAGTGAAAGGGAAGGTTTACGAGATGGTAGTGAGACCTGCTATGATGTATGGTTTGGAGACGGTGGCACTGACAAAAAGACAGGAGGTGGAGGAGCTGAAGATGTTGAGATGTTCACTGGGAGTGACCAGGATGGACAGGATTAGATGTGACTCCATCAGAGGGACAGCTCAGGCTGAGATGGTTTGGACATGTTCAGAGGAGGGATAGTGGACATATTGGACAAAGGATGTTGAAGACGGAGCTGCCAGGCAGGAGGAGAAGAGGAAGACCACAGAGAAGGTTGATGGATGTAGTGAAGGAGGACATGCAGAGGGTTGGTGTGAGGGAAGAGGATGCAGGGATAGGATGAGATGGAGGCAGATAATCTGCTGTGGCGCCCCCTAACAGGAGTAGCTGGAAGAGTAGGAGGAGGAAGGAGAAAGAATAAAAACTCATATTTAGAGTTTTTTATTCTTTTTGCTGTGTTTTAATGGTCTGACAGCGAATAAAGTATAAATGATTCAAATGTAAGTTTAAACCATGTGAAAATGAGTTATAAAGTACAACCGTGTCCTGTTTCAGGAGCACATCTGTGCTTATAGAACAATACAAATGTAAAACTGTTCACAGCAAACAGGGACAAATCAATCAAGGAATAAAACAGCATCTAAGAATGTTTGGTTGTTGCTGTTCATCAGTGAAAGACAAAGAGATGATGAGAAAAAGATCTGAGGGATCTTTCCAGGAATTCCGACAGTGTTCTCACAGACCTTACCTGCTCCTCCCACCTCAGTGCGTCACTGAACGCCACAGGAAGTCATTCCTGCCTGTGACCATCAAACTTTACAGCTCCTCCCTTCGATACCTATTTCCTGTTATAACACTGTGTAAATGCTCTAAATAGTATTGTTCAACTTTGGACCACCACACTGGATCTGGCATCTAGGGTTTATATATTTTTATCTCCTTCGATCTGTATTTTCTATATTTAACAGAGTGTCTGTAATGTAAGCAAATTTCCCCTGTGATTAATGAAGTATTGTGATCCTCTGTAGGTACGGTCTGCAGCAGAAATATTGCAAATTGCCTTAGTAATACTGATAACTCAGGATTAACCCTGAGATTACCTGGATAAATCCTGCCTCCTATGACAGGCCTCTGGCAGTCACACGGTTACAGACGCTTGATTCCAGCTGGGAACCTGCATCACATGTAATACTAGGTTTCCTGTTTCACTGTCCTACTGTCCAAGTCAGTCAGAGTCCAACCAACCTCAGGGAAACACACTGGAGAAGCAGCTGGACGGTATGGAGGACCACCAGCCTGGCCAGCGAGCCAGCCAATAAGAAGTGAGAATTGCTGACCTTAAAAATGGAGTGTGGGGATGGGTCTTGTGTAAAGTGACCGTAAATAGCTTTGTTAAAGAACAATGATGGAAAGAACAGCTGTTTTACAGAAGAAGCAGGCGCTCTTACCGGTGTATCCACGTCTCTGGGCTCTTGGGGAACTTAGTTAGGGCCAGCTTGCCTAGGTACAGGTCCTTCTCTGGGTTAAGAACGCCACACTGCAGTAACTCCTTCCTGTAATACAATGAGCCATGCTGAGCTGTGATGGTACACGTGTCCGCTGCAGAGGTGGGCCATCTGGCCAAATAGTATGAAGACTCGCACCTTCCTACTGAGTTAGCTGAAGCCGACACGTTTGACAGAGCCGGGCTGATCACAGAACGATGGACAGAAATATGGGAGGAGATGTTGGCTGTGCAGCCTTCCTCTTTACAGAGCCAATCAACAGCTGAACCAGGACACCTGCTGTGCTGCTGCACTGACGCACACAGTAGTGTGGTGGCTGGTATACATGTGGGTAGGTTCACTCTTCGTTTTTGTCACACCAAAACCTGTGGGTGACGAGTCGTTGGCCAATTATTTTACACACGTTCATGTGTAAGGCACGAGGCTTTATGTGAATATATCAAAACTGATTGTTTATTTGTTTTTAGTGCTCATCTATTCTATTCCACCCATTTTGCTCTGTGCGCTGGTCAATCACTTCATGCTAAATGTTCTGGTGCTTTTAACACTTTTCTACTCTGAGCACTCAAAGTGCTGTAACTACAAGGTTCTGTTTCTCTTCCTGTTAAAAGGGACTTCTTCCTTCCCACAGTCACCAAGTGCTGCTCGCAGGGGATGGTCTGATTGTTGGGGTTTTGTCTCTAACGCTGCAGGGTCTTTACCTCACAGTGTGAAGCAGCTTGAGGAGACTTCTGTTGTTAATCGGCGCTTTATAAAACTGAAGGTGGTCATTTGCATCTCCGTCACTTTGACACTCTGCAGTGAGGACTGTCTTAACAGTCACACTTCTGTTCAGTTCATGTGGACTGGGACAGTTTGGACAGGACTTTAATGACACAATCTGTGTGATTCTTCTTAAAAGCTGCTTACGGGCAAAATAAATACTATACTATACTGTATTTGTACTTGTGTTGTAGTGCGTCTGTACCTGACATTCCAGGCGGTGGTGAAGTCTGGGTTAAGCAGCAAGAGTGTGCAGGTAATATCCACCAAAGCTGAGGGACACAGACAACATCTGAGCGTTTGTTTCACTGGTGGAAGTAATAAAACTGGCAGTTCCTTGGCTGACAAGATGAGTCATTAAAAGTAATAGTCTCATGACCTATCTCAGATCACTAACTCAACAGTCAGAGCCCAAAATACGGCAAAGTCTGTTAATATTTAAACAGTTGAATTAAAATAAAAAGGTCAGCTGCTGTCAGCTGCCAGAAAACTCATAATATATTATCAGGGTGCAGAAAGTTTTAATTCAATAAAGAACAACAATAAAACTGCCTTTCATTTTGGCAGAAGACTCTGTGGCCTAACAGCTGCCATCATAGACACAAGCTAAAACAGAAGCAGCAGGGTGTACAAAAACACTGGTTAATTACTACAGTCACAGTAAACCAGCTGAAGTAATGTTACATGCAGAAAGCATGCAGTCTCTGCATCACTCATGCTGCAGCTGTACGGTTAAATGACAGAAAGTCTACGACTGATGCTGTTGAGACAGATATTGATTACCTTCTCTGTCCAGCCAGAGTTTGCGTTGGCGGTATAGCAGCAGCTTGTTGTGGACGTATGGCAGCAGGAATTTAACACACCAACTTTCAACACCCAGCTTGTTCTCCACCATCACAATGGGACTGCGGTTGTAGCGGGCCTCTGGACACGGAATCACACCAATCTCATCACTGAAGGAGCAGAGAGGACGACATGTGGGTTTCATTGTGTTATAATCATATTCTCAGGAACATCTGGATTTCCTACAGGAGGCCTTATGATGAGAAAGAACCGTTTAATTAAAGCAATCACTTCAACAGAAGAAAAAATTAAGACTAATCAAAGGGTCTAAATACACTGCTCAAAAAAATGAAAGGAACACTGTGAAAACATCAGATCTCAATGAAAACCTCCTGCTGGATTCTGTACTGATGTGGACTGGGTAATGTGTCAGGAACCACAGGATGCCACATGGTTTGATGGAA
>VUQH01090077.1:10329-28394 GCA_015106775.1 Etroplus canarensis | reverse complement strand
TCCAACCTGACAGAACCGGAGAGGATCTGCAAGGAAGAATGGCAGAGGATCCCCAAATCCAGGTGTGAAAAACTTGTTGCATCATTCCCAAGAAGACTCATGGCTGTACTAGCTCAAAAGGGTGTTTCTACTCCATACTGAGCACAGGGTCTGAATACTTAATGACCATGTGATATTTCAGGTTTTCTTTTTTAATAAATTTGCAAAAATTTCTACATTTCCGGTTTTTTCTGTCAAGATGGGGTGCTGAGTGTACATTAATGAGAAATAAAATGAACTTTTTTGATTTTGGCAAATGGCTGCAATGACACAAAGAGTGAAAAATTGAAAGGGGTCTGAATACTTTCCGTACCCACTGTAAACATTGTATAGATTCTTTGCTGTAGGAATACATTTTATGTATGCAACTTATTCAGTCATATCTTACTAATATCACTGAATGACCCCCAGCTGTAAAGTTACATCAGATGGTCACGGGGAGTCATATCCATCGAGCTGGTGATGCAGAAAATGTATAAATGTTTTTCTGTTTGTTCCTGATCTGCTGCTAAAGTGCTTTTATGATCATGGACTTGCAGCAGCAGTTGCATTTGTAGTCTATTTTTCCACCAACAATATTCAACCAGTAAAATAAATTTCACTTTAATCTGGCAACAAACTAAAGTGATTTTCAGATCTCCTTTATTAGGTTCTAGAAGAGGCTTAGAACTGAATGCACTGAGAAACCTGTAGTGTTTAAATGTGCCAGTTAAATTTTCACAGCACAGCATCAAATCTAAAGCAGAATGGCTGAAAAAGAAAAGAATCAAGGTGTTGCAATGGCCCAGTCAAAGTCCAGACCTCAACATGATTGAAATGCTGTGGTGGAACCTTAAGAAAGCTATGCATAAACAAATGCCTTCAAACTTCAATGAAGTGATGCAACATAGTAAAGAAGAGTGGGTCAAAATCCTTTTAACAGCGATCTGAGAGACTGATGCAGTTATACAGAAAATGAGTGCTTCAAGTTACTGCTGTTAAAGGTGGCTCTGCAAGGTATTGACACATAGGTTGTACTTAGTTGTCACAGGACTGCAGAGAATCCTGTGAAAACAGTCTTTTTCATGTGGCTGCAGGTTTTAATCCAAGTTTAAATCCAGATAACCGCAGCGACTTTTACAGATTTAATAGATCACCACAGAAGAGAAGCTGCAGGCAGGTTTCAACTAGTCCATCTTCATCAGGCTTTCTGCTTTGTCAAAATGAAAATAAAAGTGACAGCTCTGACTTATAACCTGTAATTTCCATTTTCAGGGTCCAAAGCATTACATGGCTACTCTTGAGTTTCAGCTTACAGGCGTGACTTGACATTCAGTTTCATTTTGTCTTTGTGAACGCTTAAAGGGAATCTCTGATTGATTGATTTTATCAGTTCATTTATTCAGGGATTCTCTGGGACTTCCATAGAACAAATAGTTGCTGGTTTCTTTTCACATGGACACTCAGTCAGGTTGATTCTTTAACATTTTTCCCTGTGATTTTCCCTGATATTTCTTCAACATTTATCTACTTTGCGTGTACACGTTCTGCTCATTTCCACCATAATTTTATATGTCAGGCACACATAACTAGCAGCAAACTGAAAGAAAATTTGCTCAAGGTTTTCAAACAGGATGAACTGATGGACTTCACCAATCCTTGTTTTTTAGATTAACAAGGATTACTTTGAAGTGTGAATCAAGCAAAGTCACTCTACTAGAGTCCAAGAATAAAAGTATGTAGCTGGAAAAGATTAGAATAGATCCCCTTTAAACACTGTGTTATACATACCTTCGGTTGCTCCTTTGTATTATCCCCAAGGGGTCACCACAGCAGATTGATCCGCACTGGTAATTTGGCAAAGGTTTTTTATGCTGGATGCCCTTCCTGATGCAACCCTCCATGGTGAGAGGGGCTTGTGTCCCCACCTGGAATTAAACCAGGGACCTTTCATTTGTAAGGTGAATGTGTAAACCACTGCACTGGGGGGATATTGTGTTATATACTACAAGTAAAAGTAGAACTGAAACTAAAAAAATACAAACATTTTGTCAATCCAGGCTTTTTAAACATGCACAGGTACACATTAATTAATTTTCTTTTAGGTAATTCTGATCATTTAGAGGTTTATACTGTTTTTTTAGACAAAGCAGCTTAGTGTTGATGTTGCTTGGAGTTCTGAGAGTGTTTTCTGCTCATTTCCAGCTCATTATTTTTATTCTTGGACTCTGCTAGAGTGCCTTAGCTTGATTCACAGTTCAAAATAATCCTTATTTATCTTATACTGAGCCTTGTTTCATCCTCTGTCTAAAACAAGCTTTTTTAGCTCCTCTTCTTTTAAACCAACTTTTTTCTGATTGACTGCCCCTCATAAATGGTTTAAACATCTGGTTTAAAGGGAGTATAGGCTATTTAATAAAAAGGTGCTTGAAAAAGTTTAGAAAAATGCACAATAACTAATGTGAATAGTTCTGATATCCACCAACTGGCCTCAACATTTAAACAACTGACAAGTAAAGTAATGGTGCTGATATGCAGACTTGTACTGAATATCTAAAGAAGTGTTTGCCTGATTTACTTCAGACTTGGGCAGTTGGTTGATGGGGACCTGAGTCAATGTAGTGCCAAGTTTTAGGTCATTTGGGTGAACAGTGCTCATATTTTAACTGCAAGCTGTCTTCAGATCTAAATGTTTTCCTGACAGTGGCCGCTCTCTGCTCCACTCTGTGTGTAGGGGGGAGGAGCATACATACAAACACAGTCATGTTTGTTTGGCTATCTTTGTGAGGACATTTATTGAAATTAATGTGCAAAGAAAAAGGCACCAGGGTACCAATGCTTGCATTAAATTTAAGCCGTTTTGCTACTGAAGCTATAATGTAACATCACATTGAAAAAATCATGCTGAACTAAAACCAGATTTTAGCTTTAGATTGTGATTCTTGGAGCGGGTGTAAAAATGAATTGGGTACAGTGTGTACCAGAAGTTAACTGTATTTTTCAGCCCTGAAAATTTCACGTGGGTATCTCCTCTACTTATAAAGTTATGAGGGCCCAGAAATGCCAGAAAAAATAAATTAAAATTGGTCCATTTTCAACCCCTCATACTCAAAGTTTTCATAGTATGAAGGTGAATGTTGCACGGCTCCATAAAATATGCTAACAAATCTGATTCTGAGGTGGAAACTTTTTCAGCTTGGATTGAATTTATGTGAAATGTTACTTATTTCTGGTCTTCCTGTGGTTTCCTGTGACAAAAAATGATCTGCCTATTCTGCTGACGTTTTTTGTACCACCACACACATTCAGTGAAGGTCTCCTGATACCATCCTCTTTTTAAGTCAGTAATGTAATGATTACCTTCATATAAACTGTAGCTAGAAAAATTTGGGTTTCGCTGTCCCCAGATTGGTGTTCAATTAGTGCCTGTAAAGCCTAATTTATGTTTATAGAATTTTCCACTAAGGTTCAGAGGGAAGGGATAACCCAGCCAGCGTGGGTAAATAAAATTATGAACGCTAAGTGAATGGGAGAGTCTTGAGCATGTTTTAACAAGCTGACTCATCAGTAGCACAGAAGGGGAAGGCTGAGCGGCTCTAAATGTCAGCTTCACATCAGGACACGCATGCGGCAGAGCAAATAAAACCTCCCCCGCGATCCTGCAGACCAGGTTAGGGTTGGTCTTCAGCAAGCCTCATTTTTTATTTTTCCTCCTCACAAGCGCGATCCGATTGGCTGACCTCCCAGGTATGAAAATTGAAGATGAGGAGGGGAAACGCTCACCTGCTATTGGTTTTGATGGGCAGCACCGGAGGCTGTAGTTGCTGGTTAAAAAGACGAGGGTAGGGGTGGTGCAGAATTCATCATATTTTAATAGTTAATCCACTTTTTTGTCTACAGCTGCCTTTTCAAAGCCACGACAGCTTAATTAATCAGTCACAGACTGAGATTGCTCCCCTTGAGCTAAAGTAAATCATCCACTCCTAAAAGCCTGACAGATATTTGAAAGAGTCCTTCTGCAGTTAAAGTAGTGCACACACACACACTAATCCTGGAAGCATAACATGACTCTACAGGAGATCATTATCTCAATTCAAGAGAGGAGCTCAGCTGTATGTAAGCGTGAGCTCAGGTGGCAGTTACTGGTCCAACTACATTCAGGAGTAAAAGCAGAAAATGTCAGGTGAAAGGGCAGTGAAAGGTCCTGTGAGTCAGCTGATGCAGTTTTTATTTTCAAGAAACCATGCCGAATAAGAAGGTGCACATCATCGTTATCCCAGCAACACTCTCAGCAAAGAGGAGATGTAATTTACACAAGGTGTTGTCCAACTGTGTCAGAAGGCTGAAGTGTTTATACTTGTTCTAAACTGCAACAGCGTGAGCGTTTTTCCATTTTATCACATGTGATGATAGACCAAACAAACCCAAGCCAAAGCCCAGCTGTGCACGCAAGCAAGTAACAACACACGCCAATAAAACACTCAGACTTCTTCAGGTAGTTCCAGGCTGTTAAAAGTAATAATGAGAATATGCAGTTTATCTTTTTTTCACATCCAAAACATCACTTCAGTCAGCTACTGAATGAACTGTGCGTAGCGTTTTTATTCTAAAGTTAGTCTGCTAATTGAAACTTATCTGTCCATCATACAGTATATCAAACTGAAACTGTATACGAAGGATGGAAGTAGCCTTTGGGATTGAAAAAAATGGTGCTAGATTAGATGAGTCAGAGTGTTGCTCTATAAAATGCCATTCAACTGTCAGTTAGCTGATGATGCTCTGGGGGTTCAGAAAGATTGCAGGACAGCTAAAATTGTGCAGAAGACCTATTATATTTTTCCTTTTTTCCTATAGTGGGTGGTCATATTACAAATGACCACTGTTTTGAATAATCCGAATGCACATACCCTGACCTCATTATTTCAAACTTTAGCCATGTTTGATATGAGCATCCATGACTGTAACAGTACATATATTTCACAGAAACTAAGGAATCTTGGAGTCATTTTTGACCCAGATATGTCCTTTAGTGCTCACATTAAACAAATATGTTGGACTGCCTTTTTTCACCTCCCTAATATCACCAAAATTAGAAACATCCTGTCTCAAAGTGATGCTAAAAACTAGTTTATGCATTTATTACTTCTAGGCTTGATTATTGTAATTCATTGCTATCTCGCTGTTCTATAAGCTCCCTTAACAGCCTTCAGTTGATCCAAAATGCCGCAGTGAGAATTCTCACAGGGACTCGAAAGAGAGATCGTATTTCCCCTATATTAGCTTCTCTTCATTCCCTCCTTGTTAAATCCAGAGATGAATTTAAAATTCTTCTGCTCACTTACAAAGTCTTGAACAATCAGGCCCCATCCTGTCTTAAAGACTGAATTGTACCATATTTTTCCAGTAGAGCACTTCACTCTCAGAGTGCAGGCCTACTTGTGGTTCCTGAAGTTTTTAAAAGTAGACTATCAAGCCCCTCTCCTGTGGAACCAGCTCCCAGTTTGTATTCAGGAGACGGACACCCTCTCTACATTTAAGATCAGGCTTCAGACTTTCCTTTTTGATAAAGCTTATAGTTAGAGCTTAGTTATGCTGCAATAGGTTTAAGGTGCTGGCGGTCTTCTTATGATGTGCTGGGCATTTCTTCTCCGCCCACCTCTTTTCACTCCCCATGCCCCATTTGTCCCCATTTGTCCCCATTTGTTACTGCTGCATGTCATTAAATGTTGTCTTCTTTCTCCCATAGTCTGTCTCTCTCTTTGCTCTCCTTTCTCTCTTCTCTCTCCCCTCACCCCCATCTGGTCATGGCAGAACGCTGCCCCTCCCTGAGCCTGTTTCTGCCGGAGGTCTCTTCCAGTTAAAAGGGAGTTTTTCCTTCCAACAGTCACCAAGTGCTCATAGGGGATCATCTGATTGTTGTACTGTAGGGTCTTTACCTTGCGTTGTAAAGCACCTTGAGGTGACTTTTGTTGTGGATTGGCGCTATGTAAATAAAATTGAATTAAATGTAGTAATTGGAGATCTTGGAAACTGAACAACTTGCAGCCGTGAATGGTGAAACAACCGCTGTTGTGTACGCAACTTTTTAGGTGATGAGAGAATATTACTTTAATTTCCAGAGAATCTTGAAACACACCACTGTCATTTTCTTGATTGAAGTTTTCCAAAATAAGAGATAATAAGCAGTTAGGGGTTGTATTTGATGATGTATACTTCATTGGGAGTCATGTGTGGTTTGCTTTTAGTCATTTAAAGTTGCCTGGCAGGGCCCCAAACATGAACATCAAAACTGCAATAAGGAAATGGATGGAAAAAAAGATTCATATGATCTCACATGATGCTAGTCTCAAGGGTGTAAAAACCACGAGCTGTAAAACTGCTGTCAGCAAGCAGCCGTTGTGTTAGTCTGATGACATATCCAGTACACAGTTGGACTTCATGCAGTAAAGTGTGTAGATGAACTGTTTCGAGCTGTACGTTGTGATTTCTTGCTTGCCTCAGAAGGGATTAGTGGTGCCTGTGAATTGTAACCGTTGCTGGCGTTTTTCCAAACTGTCTTTGGTAAAACTTTTAATCACCTGGGAAAACGAGTTCTGCTGGGGTACCAACTGCTGCCATGCCGGAAAGTGGCGTGTTTAAATTTCATATCAAAACACTAATGGCAGGTTGACGTTTTAGAGCCATTGTTCAAAAGGGCAATGGGAGTGGTGAAGACATTCAACTGTTATTTTAATGTTTAAATTGTGTGTTTTGCAGCAGGGCTTAATAGTAAATACGCAGGAATAATGAGCTCGGTGACTTTAACCAATCCGGTTGGTCTGAGGGGTTTTACTGATGTGATTGCAGGTTTTACTTCCAGTCAGATTTACTGTAGTAGTTGCATAGACAAAAGTCCACGATTCTCAATACCAGATACCAAAGATTAAGTCATACATAAGATTGAGGGCCAGACTTGGTTAATATCGGTTTATGGCTTCATATTTTTCCTCAGAATTGCAGAAAAGTCTGTTTAGTAGACCTTTTTTGTGTGTGTAAAAGACAGTGATGTGCTGGTTCTACAGTATTTCCACCTACACATCACACCCACAGGAGCTTTTATGACAACCCATTCTAAATCCATAGGCCAAATCCAATATGAAGTTGGTCCCCCTTTTACAGCTATAACAGCTTCCACTCTTTTGGGAAGGCTTTGTACAAGAGTTTGGTGTTTTGACCATTTATCCAGAAAAGCATTTGTGAGGTGGGATGAGAGGGCCTGGCTCATAATCTCTGTTCTTTCTGGTTCAACCCAAAGGGTGTTCAGTCATGGCTCTGTGCAGGACCAGTCAAGTTCTTCCACACCAAACTCACCCAGTCATGCCTTTATGGACCAGCACTGTGGCACAGTCATGCTGGAACAAAAAAAGGGCCTTCCCCAAACTGTTCTCACAATGTTGAAAGTATGGATTTGTTCAAAATGTCTTGGTAAATTAAAGCTTTAGGCTTCGCTTCACTGGAAATAAAGAGCCCAGGCAACCATAGGAAAAAACAAAACAACTCCATAGCATTATCCCTAGGCACAAAGCAATCAGGCAGGTAACTTTCTCCTGGCATTCATCAAACCCAGACTCATCCATCAGGCTGTCAGAGAAGTGTGATTCTTCCCTCCACAGAACATGTTTCCACTGCTCCAGAGCCCAGTGGTGGTGGGCTTCACACCACTCCATCCAACCCTTTACATTACGCTTGGTGATGTAAGCATGTGTGTGCCTTGACTTAATGTAGTCTGCCACTTTGTGGCTGAGTTCCTGTGGTTCCTAAAGGCTTCCATCCTATTACAGTACCGCAGTCAAATTCACTGAGCTCTTTGGAATGACCCATTTTTTGCACAGAAATGACATACACGACCAAGCTCCTAACCATACTCTGTGTATTTTTGTTTCCTGTATACTAGTTCCCTAAAAAGCCACCCTAACTCCTTAATTTGACACTCTGGCATTGAAATGTTGAGGACCCAGAAGCAGGAAAAATTCATCTAAATAACAGCACACTTACTGTTACAGTCCCTTTTCTGTTTGTCAAAGCACTTTGTTCAACATTTGTTCTTGTACAATACTGGCTATACAAAAAACTGCCTGCTCAAGTAACTGAAAGAGAGTAGAAGTGTAAATGGATATGCACGAGTAATTTGAGATGCTGCTTCTCCCCTCTGTGTTTCCCAGGCAGTGGCCATCGTTATGGACCTTCTCACAGACCTACAGATCCTCCAGGACCTGCTGGATGCTTCGTCACGACGTGGCGTGGCTGTTTACGCAGTGCTGGAGGCCAAGGGAGTGCCCCACTTCCTTGATATGTGCTCTCGGCTGCAGATTAACGCCGTGCATCTGCGGGTGAGGAGAAAGCTCAGCAAACAGAGGGAGGAGGCTCACTGACACAGTGCACAAAGAGGAAATAAACATGGGAAAACAGCTCAGTGGGTCACTGCTCTGTGTCCCGTAACAGTGACGAAGACTGTGGCATCACAGATTAAAGTGTATTATCAATCATACATCAGACTCGCTGGGAAATCCCTGACAAGTTAATCACCTTAAAAGTCTGATCCAGTTCAAACATGACCTGGGAAAACAGGACAATTAGTTGCGCAATCAGGTTTTATATTAACTGCTTTATTTCAGATTTCCTAAAAGGTCGGTGCATCCAAAGTACAAAAAAAGTGAAGAGACATTTTCCCTCCTAACCCTCAGGGTAGTTGTAGTTTTATGCGCCACTGATTTTAATAGCTCTGTTTTCAGATTTAACAGGAATTTATTTTAAATTAATTTGAATATAAAACTGACCAACTTCTTTCTTGGAAATGTGTTGAGTACACTATGGATGATGCAGATATTTTTAATGGGAGGTGCAGACATTGGCTCCATCGAGTTTTTTTGTGATTTGGCTAAACTGGCTGATTTGGAACCCATAATCTGCTATAAATATATCAAGAAAGCCACTTATTAGAAAAAAAAATTTAGTATAATTATTTGACATACAAATATTACATTATGTGATTTAACTCAAGCATACTTCTTTGAAGTGAACAAGCTATGAATTTATTATTTATTGAATACATTTAAGAATAAATATCAAATGAAATGTAGAATGAGTTTAATACATGGATGTAATCTAAAGGGGTGTTTGACTAATTTAAAAGGAAAAATGTAATTGCATATATAATTTATACCTTCGGTTGCACCCTTGTATTCTCCCCACGGGGTCACCACATTGGATTAATCCACATCAGTAATTTGGGGTTTTACACCGGAAATTGCTTATAAAAATATAGCCTAAATTCTAAAGATTAGAAAATGAACAAAGAAATCAAAACAGTGGTTTGATGGTAAAAATGTTTTGCTAAAATTACATTTTTATACACCTGAAGAATTTACTTCTGAAGTAGTTAAAAGGTGAAAGTCTCAGGTAAATGGTTAAAATAGCTGAAAGTAGTGAATTAAACTACTGAAATGATTCACTAGAAGTTAATGGTTGAAAATCCTAGAAAGTAACAGATGGAAGTGGTAAAAGTCGGTAACTAAGGCAAAACGTAAAAAAAACACTTTAGAAGTTGACTTAAACCATTGGTTCTTTTTCCCGTGCTCCACTTCAGAAGCTGAAAAAAGTTTCCACCCAACACAATACAAAAATCCAGAATTTTATTAATCACTAACAAATAAAGAGGATCAACATTTAATTTCAATTAAATAAATGTGCATAATATCAGTGTAATAGTATCAGCAAACATTTGCTTGTTTCTTTTTCTGCCTGCACTCTGTTCACCTCTCTTTTGCACTGTTTGTTGCTTTGGATGGTTGACCCCAGGTAATTAAAGGCATCCACCTTTACTACCTCCTTGCATTGTCAATATTCTTCCTGCCTCCCTCTCATTCACACGCACATTCTGTCTTTTTTTTTTACTTACTTTAATTCCTCTTCTCTCCAGTGCATGCCTCTACTTCTCCAGGCTCTCTTCCACCTGCTCCCTGCCGTCCCTATAGGTCACAGTGTCATCTGCAAACATCATAGTCCACAGAGACTCCTGCCTGACCTCATCTGTCAACCTTTCTATGTCCATTGCAAACAAGAAGGGGCTCAGAGTTGATCCCTGATGTAATCCCACCCCCACCTTGAACCCATCTGTCACTCCTACTGCACACCTCACCACTGGCTTGCTGTCCTCATACATGTCCTGTACCACCTTCACATACTTCTCTGCCACTCCTGACTTCCTCATACAATTCCACACTTCCTCTCTTGGCACCCTATCATATGCTTTCTCAAGATCCACAAAGACACAGATCAACTCTTTCTGACCTTCTCTATGCTTCTCCATCAGCACTCTCAAAGCAAACATTGCATCTGTAGTACTCTTTTTCAGCATGAAGCCATACTGCTAATCGTAACCCCTTTAGTTTAGTTAGTTAGATAAAAGGCTTTATTAAATAGATAAAACATCTTAGAGTTATAATTCCAGTAGAAATTGCTAGAAATTCTTGATAAAGACTGAAAAAAGTAATTGATATAGAATTGGCTGAATTAAAGTTATTACATGGATATAAATGGTTGGCTGACATAAACAGAGAGAATTGCCAGCTAAATGTACTAGATACATTTGGTTAAAATGAGTCCTTGTAAAACTTTCTTGAAAATTAGTGTTTTATTTTTGGAGAACTCAGAAAATATGTGATACAAAAAAACTGAAATAAAACAGGTGAAGCTCCATCAGGAAGGTCAAACAAAAGATTTTGAGGAATTTCTTGAAAACCCAGTGTTGAATTGCTGTCAGACAGCCTGTCCATATCAAATACTGGTGTGAAGTGATATTTATTTGCTTCATATGTTGCAGAACCTGTGAACTGACACTGAGTGCTAATGTAGATTAAGTGAGTCTGCCTGTCCTACCTCCACAGTGTCACAATATCCTGCCTTATCTGCTATACGCAGAGTTTTGTAGCTCCAGTCTAGTCTAACCGGAGCAGTGGAATGGGTGCTTATTGTGGTGTCAGTTGATAAGGCTGTGAAAGGCCCTTTCATAGTGCTTGGCTCTGTTACGCTTACTTGTGACAAATGAACATTCATAGATTCTGAGAGCAGATTCAAAGACTGTAACTTGAAGCTTCATCTCCACGTCAGGGTTGATAGCAGAGGACAGCCTCCTCCCAGTTTGTCCACTCAACATTGTCACTTGTTCATTTTATTTTTCCTGTTCCTTTTAAGTAAACAGAAGTGGCTGAAGTGTTTGGGTTTTTGTCTTTATTTCTAAAGAACATTGACTTTATGTTGCTAGGTGTGACAGCCGAAGTTTGATTTGGCATGATTTGGCATCTCTGTAAATCAGCCAGTCATGCTTGTGAAAGCCATGGATGGCTGCAAGCTGGGGTCTGTTTACTCAGGCTTACCTGTGTGATGCTAAGCTGTTTGAAATGTGTAATCAAGCGGGTGTTTCTGTTGCAGAATCTACGTGTGAGGACGTTAAAAGGTGCTGGGCTGGCCCTGTCATTCGGAAAACTACCCGGCTCCTTGTGCTCCAAATACATGCTGGTGGATGGAGAGAAGGTCTTGTTCGGGTCTTACAGGTGAATATCCAGCAATGCTTTCAACTTTCACAAGACCGTCCGTTTCTGTTCTACTCAGGTTCATTTAAGAGAAGCAGGTAAATATTAAGAGGCAAAGTGTTTCTGTCTGGTTTAAAGAAACGATGTTTTTCAACATAAAAAAAATCATGGGAAAAAAAGCTTTCACAGGACTGTAAAAACTGTCTTTTTCCCATGATTGTATAATAAAATTTAAATATATCACCAAGCAGAAAACTATAGGGTTGGAAAATGAAGCCAAGTGTGGAAGTTTTTAAAAATGCAATTCTTCTAATGGCCACTTGAGGCTGGCTCCAAAAGCGAGTCAGTCCCCATGGACTCCCATGTTAAAATGTCCAACTTTACAACAGAAAACGGGCTCCTTCCAATCGCTATAAAGTGTATCCCCGAAAAGCCCCAGTTTCTTCATGAGTGCTGACCTGACCCCACTTGATGTAATGTGAAGCTACATGCCATAGTCGGTTTGTTTTTCTTTTTTTTATTGCAAATTGGATGATTAGGAACCGACATATATAGCAGTAAAGTTGATTCAATAATATCCTTGAAATTTTTTACCAATTTCCGCTGCGGCAACAGCAGACGACAATGGTGGCAGATGCAACATGGTGACCCCATGAAAGTATGATTCCCAATTAGTTTGGTTTTTGTTTTGTGCAGGTTGGACGGATGATGACAGAGATGTGACCAAAAAAAAGCACAACGCCGCCTAGTGGCAAATCAGTATTTTCAAATGACTGAAAATCAAATTAAGTCTATCACTGTGCCAAAATTCAAAATCCTGCATCAAAAAAATTCTGTGCTATTGTTATTAACCTCAAATAAAGTTCATCTGCCCTAGTGGGATTTTACTCGCAATGACTTAGTTGCATCCAACAGCAAAAGCCATGGTTTACAGAGAGCTGACAAAGCATCAAGTGGATCTTCTTGTTCAAAAGTATCAGTCAGGAAAAGGGGACAATAATACAATAGACAAAATATATCTGGACTGTGAGGGAGTCCCAAGACAGAAGCCTGTTCTTACAAAGAAAAACATCCAGGCCCTGCTAAATTTTGCAAAAAAAAATAAAAATACATCAGGCTTCCCAAAAGCACGTTGGAAAATGTGCTATGGTCTGATGACACCAAGGTTTATATTTTTGGCCACAATTCCAAAAGATATGTTTGGTACAAAAGCAACACTGTGCATCACCAGAAGAAAACCATACCCACATTGAAGCATGGTAGTGGCAGCATCATGCTTTGGGCTTGTTATTCTTTAGCTGGAACTGGGGCTTTAGTCAAGGTGGCGCACCTTAAGAAAGCTAAAGCTGAAGAGGACTATCACCATTCAGCACAACAACTGACCCCAAGCTTACATCAAAATCAATAAAAGAATGGCCTTACCAGAAAAAATAAAAGTTTTGGAATGGTCCAGCCGGAGTCCAGCTGAAAATCTGTGGGGGGACCTGAAGAGGGCTGTGCACAGGAGATGTCCTCACAATCTTGTAGATTTGGAACACTTTTGAAAGGAAAGCTGGCAAATATTGACAAGTTAATATATGCCATGCTGATAGTCTTCTACCCTAAAAGACTGAATACTGTCATTAAAGCAAAAGGTATTTTAGCAAAATTTTAGTTTTAAGGTGTGCACACTTATGAAACCAGCTTATTTTACATTTTCATTTTTTTTGTATTTCCCTTTAGCTGTTTTAGTGCTGTTGTCATGGATATGAATGTAAATGTCCGTGACTTCTCAGTGCATTTTTAATTAAACTGTGCAACGTATCCAACCAAAGACAAGAAAAATTCTAACGTTCTTTCTGTACTTCCCACATTAAAGTAACCTGGCGAATCGTGAGTGGATGAACTTCTGCATCATCAGTGTTCTGGTTTATAATTGAGTTGACGCGACTGAAAAGCTCTGGCGTTGGTGTATTCTGTCTGTCAGAATCAAAATACTTTATTAATCCCCGGAGGGAAATTACTTAAAGCTTGCTCTCATTCTCGTTCAGCTTTTACTGCATATCATGGTGTCCTATTCAGAGTCACAGTGAAGACTCATTTGGACGGTTTCAGTTTTACACACAATACAGTGTCCATATGCCATGGGGTTAAATCACAAGTTTCGCTCCAACAAAGCAGATTAATTCATCATAACTGCGCTACTGTATGACTATAATGTAGAACTGTATTTATTTAGCCTTTAAGCACTTTTTCTATCTTTTATATAAACCTAAACATAAAGTCAGCTGTCTGTTTAAATGTTTGGTGTGAGATGGTTTCTTTAAAAGTAGCAGCCACAGCACAATAAGAAATCTATTACGCCTGTACACTAATAACTCCTCAAAACTTGTGAAGGGCTTTTTAAAACACACTCTCTTCTTCTCTGCTGTCATTTTTGTGTGGGAAAAGAGAACTGTGTTTTTGTACATCTGCTTGTTTTTCATTGTGACTGCTGACTGAGCCAGACATTTACAACCTATTTACAACCTTATTTAGAGGAAGCAAACTGCTTTTTCCTGAGCGGTTATTTAAAATCATTAACTAGCTTCAGAGAAACCATTCAAACGTCTACATTTGTTAACCCTTACATTCCAAGTTGAAATTATGGAGCTGCATGACTTTAACATTGAATCAATGCTGCGCCATGCGTCTCTGCAGGTGAATTAATTATCCAACAGTTAAAGATTTTTATAGTTAGTTTAAGCCCCTGTTTTGTTTGTTTTGTTCTTCTGTCTGTGGCTGTTTTACTTGATTTAAGCCTCATATCTGGCTTTTATCTCTAATTGCTTGCATTTGTACTTTCTGCTTAACATCATTTTAAGTGATGGCTGTCTTCCAGTAGGCATTGGAAACCCAATTTGTTTGATGCATGTGCAAAAAGGGCTTCTACATGTCCCTGCCTTTCACAGTAAAAGCCTGTGACATATATACACAGCATGACTGCTGTACTCTTGCAGTAGCAGAGGAAACTCTTGCTGATAAGCTACTGAATAAAATGTCTTCTAGAAGCGGGCCAATGTATTTTACAGCACATTCTGGAATTAAATTAAAATTGAAGCATTTGTTTTGCTAGTTATGAAATTAAAAAAAAACAAATTCGTAATAATTTTTATTGTTTTTGCAAAGAATAACTGATTACCAAGTTGGTTAAAAAAACAAAATTTATGAATTAGTTGCATAAAGTGACTGTAAATTCATTTATGAACTATGTAATATTTACTGTTTAATAAATATGTAGATTGGAATCATTAGTGTATCCACCACCTCCACAAATCCATTGTGTGGTCGTCATGGTGCGGAAATTATTTCACTGAAATTTTAGCTTTTGACGCTGAGATCTAGAATAGATTAGATTTTCAGTGACTTTGAATATATGGATTTGCCACTAGGTGGTGTTTTCTGTAAAAAAAACTTCATCCAATCTGCACGTGCAAAAACCAAAACTGACCGTGCAATCAACATACTATCATGCTGACACCATGTTGTGTTTGCTGACATTGCTGTCTGCTGGTGCCGCCTGTGAAATGGGTTAAAAAAGAATCACGATTTTTAGCCATATTGCTGTTAATATTTGTGCAGTCTTCATGAAAAAATGCATTGATTTTAGAACTGTAGACCTTCAAGGTGACACCATGCCACCAGCACCGCAAATTCTTTGTGCGACCCCAATCATGCAAAAACTGTTTTGGCACAGTGATAGACCTCCATGACATCTGGAACTGACATTTTAAAAATATGGATTTGCAAGCAAGTGGCAAAGACCAAATCGATCGTGAGACCTTATACTTTCATGTTGACACCATGTCGTGTCTGCCACCATCGCCATCTGCTGGTGCTGCAGCTGAAATCAATAAAAAAAAAATTGAGAATATTATGGAATCAACTTTGCTGCTAATCAGCCAACTACAACTCTCAATGTATTTAGGCATGTAGACATGGTCAAGATGATCTGCTGAATTTCAAACTGAGAATCAGAATGGGAATGAAAGCTGATCTAAATGACTTTGAGCGTGGCATGGATGTTGGTGTCCAACAGCCTGGTCTGAGTGCTTCAGGAATATATTTTCCAGCATAACTGTCTCTAGAATTTATAGAGAATGGTCAGAAGAGGAGAAAATATTCAGAGAGTGGCAGTTTGTGAAATGCTTTGTTAATGCCAGAGGTGAAAGGAGAATGGCCAGGCTGCTTTGAGCTCGAAAGGCAACAGTAACTAAAATCACTACTTGTTATAACCAAAGTATGAAGAAGAGCATCTCTGAATGCACAACTTGTCGAATCTTGAGGCAGGTGGGCTACAGTGGAAAACCAAACCAGGTATCACTTCTGTCAACTAAGAACAGGAAACTTAGGCTGTAATTTGCACAGGCTCACCAAAATGGGACAATATATGTTTGAAAAAATGTTGCCTGGTCTGATGATTTTCAATTTCTGCTGCAACATTCAGATAGTAGGGTCAGGATTTGGTCTAAACAACATGGAAGCATGGATCCAGCCTGCCCTTTATATTTTCTTGGCACACTTTGTGCCCCTTAGTACCAATTGTGCATTGTTGAAATTCCGCAGCCTACCTGAGTACTGTTGCTGACCATGTCCATCCCTTTATGACTACAGTGTACCCATCTTCTGATGGCTGCTTCCATGTCACAAAGCTCAGATCATCTCAGACTGATTTCTTGAACATAATGATGAGTTCACTATACTCAAATGGCTGATGGAGCATCTTTCATATTTGGTGGAAAGGGGGATTTGCATTATGGATGTGCAGCCAACAAATCTGCAGCAATGCTATCATGTTAATATGGAGCAAAATCTCAGAGGAATGTTTCCAGCACCTTGTTGAATCTATGAAGTATTCCATCTCTCCCATAGTCTGTCTCTCTTTTCTCTCTTCTCTTTTCCCTCACCCTCAACCAGTCAAGGTAGATGCCTGCCCCTCCCTGAGTCTAGTTCTTCTGGAGGTCTCTTAAAACGGGTGTTCTTCCTTCCCACAGTCGCCAAGTGCTTACTCATTGGGGATCGTGTGATTGTTGGGGTTTTCTCTCTAATACTGTAGGGTCTTTACCTTACAGTGTGAAGTGCCTTGAGGTGACTTTTGTTGTGAATTGGCGATATGTAAATAAAACTGAAGTGTAGAAATAACGAAGTTCTAAAGGGAAAAGGGGGTTCAGCCATGTACTAGGAAGGTGTAACTAATGAAGTGGCCAGTGGGTGTATAAACAATCAAAAATATCCAGTTCACATTATTATACAATATTAATGTCAATGTGAACATAATGTATAGACTTAAAATAGCAATTGCACTGTAATATTAATTCAACACCAGGAAGAAAATTAAATTCAGTTTCAGCTGCAGCAGTGACAGGAAGTACACTTTTTTTAGCATGTGTAGGTTTCAGGTTTCCGATACAGATTAGGTAACGATGAGGGCGCTCATTCAGTGGTTTTTTTTTTTTCTTGAGTCTCAATCAGGATGTCAAATGCAACTGTACTGAAGGCCACCCTGGGAAATAGTGATCACATTAAGAGCTGGGCCTGTTTTATTATGTAAACCTTCTTACATAGAATTTGGTCAAGTCTGCTACTATAAGGCAGTCTGCTTTGCAAACCTGAATGTGACAGCTACTGGTAGCATGAGGCGTAACACTACACACACTCACGTTAAAGCAATATAATGAACATATCTTTTTTTCTTGTACAAATTTCTAAAATTAAGCATGCTGGATTCAAATTTGCAAAGGGTTGGATTTGGCCCCCATGTCTTGAGTTTGACACATGTGGTCTAAATAAAAAACATTATATCTATATTTAAAGCCACTAAGCCTCCACATGATCATCTTCAGTATTTAATCTCTGTTCTGAAAATTGCAAGCACATTAAATGGGGCTGAATGCACGTCTCCACACATCATCTGACCACATCAGTGACAAAGTAAATCTCACTTCACCTGCTCTGCACATCAGAAGCTGACCAAACTCAAAAGTAGTGACTTATTCATGGCAGGTGAAATGTGAGTCATGCTGTGACTCATCTGGGATGCCTTATTATGACTGGAACTCTAAGTAGAGACAGAACAGACTGCTGCGGAAGGGTGGGTGGGTGGACTGCTTAGGGTTGCCACATTTTAAAGCACTTACAAGGACTATACAGCAATAGTGCTGTGGTCACATGTAATGGCTGCAGCTGTGAGGTTAACATTGACATTTGTTGGGGGGTTATTTGAATATGTTGCTGCCACAATTGTGATACACAGTGGCTTGCAAAAGTACTCAGGCCCCTTGAACTTTCCTACATTTTTGTCACGTTACAACCTCAAACGTAAATGTATTTTATTGAGATTTTATGTGAGACCAACACAAAGTAGTGCATAATTATGAAGTGGAAGGAAAATGATTCATGGGTTTTCAACATTTTTTACAAATAAAAATCTAAAATGTGTGGCATACATATGTATTCTGC